>JAZGLO010000987.1:552500-681908 GCA_036873155.1 Biomphalaria sudanica
ATGAGTGTGTGTGTGTAGGCCTATGTATTTAATCTTCATTACATACTGACCTTTCATTCTTTCGGACTTTTTTTGTGTGCCCTAGAATAGGCTCTTCCTTTAGTTAGTGGAATGACAGTAAACACCGCCATTGACAACTAGGGAGTCTGGGGCAGCGCTGTGAGGCACTATTTCCGGTATATTAAGCTTTAAAAAAATGCATATTCTGAGGCACCTACAGTGCATTAGCCTGCTACTCTACCGCTAAAAAAATCAAAAAAACAAATCTGCTATTCACTGCACTTAATTAATGGAGTCCAGTGGCTGGTAGAAAATGGTAACTATAGTTTGCTTTAGTTTTTGTATTGGACGGGGAGGGTAACCACAAAAACCCTTTTGGCTACACTCATGAAATTTGGTGACTGTAGTTTTCTTATTTATTTATTTTTTTAATTGAAGGGGGTTTTAGTCTTAAATCTCATGGAGGGGGATTTTAAGCTCAACCCCCCCCCCCCTCCTTGGTTGCACTGGGGCAGTAAGTAAAGTTTCCCTATCAGACAATGAGGTCTGAGGCATCTGATGGTTTGAAACCTCATGTGTCATATTATATGTGTACGCCTAATTCTCTTTAAATATAAAACGTTTGATAGCGTATTGAAAACTTGATGTATGCTTGCGTAGGATTACGTAATGTATTCTATTTTTACATGTATGTCTGTGGTTTGAAAACTATAAACAATACAATAGTAGCATTAATGACTTTGAAATGAATAAATTATTAAATGTTTGGCATGTTGTTCTGTGACTTAACCTAAGCTAAGTCGTTGGTTTTCCTGTCTGACTCAGGCAACCCATGACCAATTATTTTTAATAAAATTATAATCTCCTTTCATTATCGGATGTGACAGCGCTATATATGACCAGATAATTATTAAAAGAATTTCCGTTATTAATGACTTCAAGTTCATACCACGTGGGCGTTTAATATTAATAACAATATTTAAAAAAAGCTATTTAGATCTAGTTTTAGAATGAGATCTGGTTTTTTTAATATATGCAATGATATTTTTTATGTAAGCTTAATTGTATTATTTTTAGATCGATATTATTAAAAATAAACAAAAAGAAGGCTTACTTTCTCTTTGAAAATCACAAGAAGAAGAACTCTATATCCATATTGAGCATTGAATAAGTTGAGCGGTTTGAAATTTCGCGCCCGTATGTGTTAAAGTTAAATTCTATTAATTTCTTATTAAGCATTGTTAAAGAGCTAATTGTCGCCCCTATTTTTCTTACCAAAAATGTTTTCAAGCTTAACCTCTCTCAACCCTAGTTTTCGGTAAAATTGTCAATGGAACCATCAAAAGATGGGAGAGAGAAGGAGCAAAAACAATGGGAGTGTCATCAAACGTCCATGCCGACCAGCAAATGATTAGGCCAAACACAACCCCAAAGACATCAAAGCAGTGTTGAAGTCCATGCCGCTGTTGTGTCTTGCTGCTGTATATTGCTGCTGTGTCTTGCTGCTTTTTTTTAAAAATGTCTGCATGAAAAACAAATTTCTTTGGTCGCCACCAGATTGGTGCCGGCCCACCGGACATTTGCCCGTTAGCCCATATAGCCAGTCCGCCCCTGCTTTTCTTGCATTTCTTTCAACCTTCAAAAGGCAGGCGGGGCGGAACTTCTTTAATGTGCAGCCGGGGCGCCAGGTCATGTCTCGTTACGTCACTGATTGTCTCTTCACCAGTGTCATGAAAAGAACATCATTTGTTTATTCTATTTTCCGGAGCAAGTAAGAGTTACTGCACCTTGTGATCAAGTTGTCTAGATAATTGTGTTATCTCCCTCTCAATAAATATCGAAAAAAACATTTTGATTCGTGTGTCATGTTGTTGCTATTGTATAGGAGAAAAATATTAACTTGTCTGAACACAACCAGTTGGCCAATCAGACAAGGGGCTGTCTGTTACAAATGTACATGAATTATATTTTTAAAATCTATGTATCTATCTATGTATCTATCTATGTATCTATGTATCTATCTATGTGTCTATGTATCTATGTATCTATCTATCTATCTAACTCTCTCTCTCTCTCTTTCTTTTTCTCTCTTTATATCTATGCATGAGAGACTACACGATCCCGTACACTCCCTGGACTCTAGGGCGCTACTTAAATCACACAGCGCCCATATAAATGTATCTGAGAAAAGTTTTATGTTCCTTATGAGGCCGGACTCATTGCACGAGCCCGAGTGAACGTGCTTGCTCAACTACTCGCTATTCGATCTCATGCTGTGCTGACTACCACTGGGATACAAGTGGTCCCAGGCTAGTAATAAAAGGAGGACAGCATTCAACTTTCCTTAATTTTTTTTAATGTATACTGTTGTATATTTACCAGAAGTTTAGTCTGGAGACGACATATCCAATATGCCCAGGATTCTGTTAAGTTGATTCCTCCTTACGAATTAAAATTTATTTAATCCTTCAAAAGGAATTCATAAAATAGTTCAGCTCACACTATCACAATATAAGTTAATTCCAATTCCATCTACGGAGATACTTCGCTTATGTATCCCCTTGCATTTATACATTATGTACAATTCGCCTCTCCTAAAGAAAAGAAAGAGACATGGCCTTTAACATGTTTGACTATTTTTACAAAGTTTATATCAATTCACTCCGTCTGTCTGTCTGGCAAAAAGTTTCTACACGTTATTTCTCTCACACCCAATTTCGGATCAAGCTAAAATTTTGCACAACTATTTCTTTTACCTGACAATAGAAGAATCAATCTGAAGAACATAACTGAATAGTTTATTAACTATTGGTAATTAATTATTTTCTTTGGTATCTCGAAAAACTTAAAGAAATTGTACTCAAACTGAAGTAGTGGTTTAAGTTGAATTAGTTCCTTTTACAGGTCGCCGCTCTAAATTGAAACAAACAATATAATAGTATACAATCTTCTCTTGTCGTAACTACGTCAACCTGAGGAGGCGTCAACCACTAGTTGGAATTCAGGTTGCTTCCCTTTGTGTGTGTGTGTAAAGAAGGCGGTAAAATGTAAAACCCATTCAGAGTTCCCCTTTGTTTCTCCCCCTCACCCCTCCTCCCAACTGGTCCAGACAAGTGATACAGGATCAGAGCGTAGTGAGACAAGTGATACAGGATCAGAGCGTAGTGAGACAAGTGATACAGGATCAGAGCGTAGTGAGACAAGTGATACAGGATCAGAGCGTAGTGAGACAAGTGATACAGGATCAGAGCGTAGTGAGACAACTGATACAGGATCAGAGCGTAGTGAGACAAGTAATACAGGATCAGAGCGTAGTGAGACAAGTGATACAGGATCAGAGCGTAGTGAGACAAGTGATACAGGATCAGAGCGTAGAGAGACAAGTGATACAGGATCAGAGCGTAGTGAGACAAGTGATACAGGATCAGAGCGTAGTGAGACAAGTGATACAGGATCAGAGCGTAGTGAGACAAGTGATACAGGATCAGAGCGTAGTGAGACAAGTGATACAGGATCAGAGCGTAGTGAGACAAGTGATACAGGATCAGAGCGTAGTGAGACAAGTGAAAGGATCAGAGCGTAGTGAGACAAGTGAAATGATCAGAGCGTAGTGAGACAAGTGAAAGGATCAGAGCGTAGTGAGACAAGTAAAAGGATCAGAGCGTAGTGAGACAAGTGAAAGGATCAGAGCGTAGTGAGACAAGTGAAAGGATCAGAGCGTAGTGAGACAAGTGAAAGGATCAGAGCGTAGTGAGACAAGTGAAAGGATCAGAGCATAGTGAGACAAGTGAAAGGATCAGAGCGTAGTGAGACAAGTGAAAGGATCAGAGCGTAGTGAGACAAGTGAAAGGATCAGAGCGTAGTGAGACAAGTGAAAGGATCAGAGCGAGACAGTGAACAGGTAGTGAGACAAGTGAAAGGATCAGAGCGTAGTGAGACAAGTGAAAGGATCAGAGCATAGTGAGACAAGTGAAAGGATCAGAGCGTAGTGAGACAAGTGAAAGGATCAGAGCGTAGTGAGACAAGTGAAAGGATCACAGCGTAGTGAGAAAGCAAAAAGCAAGAAATAGCGCTAAACGAAAACAATTGGTACAAATATTATACATCGCACAGATTTATTATTGCTAGTCTACATCAGTGTTTCCCAAAGTGGGGTACATGTACCCCCAGGGGTAAGGGAAGAGTTTGAGGGAGGTACACGTTGCACATAGTTAACTATGCTCATTTTTTTAAATACCCATTTTGTATATAATTTAGAATAAAAAAATAAGTTTTAAATCTTTTTTATTATTTAAGTTTTTATTATCTCAAAGACGCTGCTATTTTACATTTCAAGACTAATTTCTACAAATATCAGGAATTGGATAGAGATGTTACAACTTCCGTCAACACGCCCACTTTTTCACTGTTTCCATTTTTTAAAAATGTATTTAATGTGAATCTGAAGCATGCAAATAATAAACTCACTAATTAAATAATTAATTGTAATAGAGTAATTATTATTTCGGGAATGTATGCCTACTAAAAAAATCAATAAACTTTGATTGTAATTAAATAAATCCTTCTTTGTTGGGGGGGGGGAAGGGTAAAGTTATGAAAATTCTAAAAGGGGTAAGCATAAGTCAAAAGTTTGGGAAACACTGGTCTAGATTAATTACAATTTAATTACATGACTGACAAACTAATTAATACAATTACACCTCATATGATTTCTAACTTAGTGAGGTAAATGTGAAGTTCTTCCCCTTAAATAAACTTTATTTAAAGCTTTTAATTTTTTTTATTTAAATTTTTGTATTGCGTGCACTAGCATATATATGATCTCGACGTTTGGAAAACCGAGCTCGTTTTCTTAACTTAGAACCTAGACATTTCTTGACTTGCGACGAACACTAAACATTCAAACTACACAAAGTTCCCCTCGAATGCACAGCCAGCCCACAATACAATACATAAACGTTTGGGTTTACAGGGTCTGTAGCTCTGAAGTCTCAAGAAGATTTGACGGCTGAGTAACTATTTCCGCTATCCTGTGATCATTTTTTTCTTAATACTTTGTTTCTCTATGCTCAGACCGTGGGAGTTGCTGAGTGTGTTACATTGTGTTCGGAAACAGTCTTCCAAGTTACCCCTGCCCCCGATGGTCTAGAAGGAGGCATAAAACCCCAGTGCAAAGCCCTCAGCCCCCTGGATGACAAAGTGGTCATCATCGAACCACGATGGAAGAACTATATATATTCTCGTGTTAAAGGGGCCAACAGGTCGTTGAGACTGCCCCTCGCCTTTTATACAGGATCTTTTTCTGACTTCACAGTGCCTAATAGGTCTCAAAATCTATATTATATTTCTCAGGGCCCTGATTGATTTATTGACTCGTGTATCACTAATACGAACATGTAAACTGTTATTTATTATTGCCCTGTGTCTAAGACAATTTAAATCTTTTACGGTTGATACCGCAGCTGTAAAATTTATCATATGTAATTATTTATTCACAAATTCGAAACACCAACTGAAGTACTATTTTATTACGACTATCAACTGGTATCTAATACAAAGGTTACTTCAACAAAGAAGGTGATTACGCCCAAGGCGTATTCCTAGGCATGTTATTCAATGATTTAATGTCTACTAAGTCATTGGTTAAAAGGAAACCACTGTAATTAAAAAAAAAGATTAGATCTAGATGGACATGTCTATAAATCTAATACTAAACAAGGTTACAAAGACTGCGTGGAAACACAAACTCAAAATCGGGCCCCGAAGTGGTCCACCCAGGCAGGTAAAAAGGCAGGTATCAATATTTTCAGAAAGAACATAAGAATTGAATTCGATAAAAGACAAATGACAGAGAAGAATGGAGAAAGAAGGTTGACAGACATTAAATTTAATAATTGGACCTACATAAAAGTTAAAAAGGAATTTACAACCTCGGTCACTAGATGATTTTTAATACTTGATTAAAAAAATGTATAGCCTTTAAAAGCTTAAGACAGCCTTTAAAATATTTCTTAGAAAAGTTGACAAGTCGCAAACTACTCGTGTTACACTCTATAGTCATAGATTGTGTGTTGAGGGTGTGGTGACGGAAGGATATAAGTGATTTTTAGAATTTTCTGGCAAAAAAAAAAAGATAGATTTGGGAAGGGTTGCGTTCCAAAAGCGGACCGTGCCAATTACATGTAATAGATACTAAAATGTGTTTTGAGGGACCGAGCGAATAAAAAGGGTTAATGGGAGGAAGAGGCCAGAAGTGTGTTTGGGAGGGGCTGTTGAAAGTGCTAGTTCCAATTCAATGCAAACATATACTATAATAGAAGATACAGGATACGTTTATATATTACTGGACGACAAATCCGACACTGTATAAAGAAGCATGATTTTTAGAAGTACTGATTCTTTGCTAGAGTCTAGATCCACGTCAGAATGACGTAGTCCTACTTCTGAATAAAATATAAAAGAGAAAGAAAGAATAAAATACATAGAATTTAAAGATAGTAAGAGAAATACAGTGAACAAAAATGGGAGAGAGAGAATGGAAATAAAAAATTAAAAGATGGAAAGAGAAAGTAGAGGTGTGGAAACATTATTGATCTTGTAGTAGAGCTCTTCAAATATAGTATTACTTTCTCGGAGCTAAATATATATGTATATATATGCAACGGTTTTAAATGGTTCGCATCGGTTAGTTTCATAAATATTATTTTGAAAACAACTTTTTATAAGACTTATATAAATTTGAAATTTCAGTCTATGAAAAACTCCAACTATTTTTTTTTATTTGTGTGTCTTGTATAACAAATAATTCTAATACTTCTCATCCCGATCAGAACAACAAAGAAGTCAATCAGTTAATGCCATTCGGAGAGACTAGGGTTTATATCCGGGCAGATCACTCCAGTTCATTTATTATCCTGTGAAGGCTAGACGTCACTTCCGTTACCTCGCTGCTGCTATGGTCAGACTGACTGTAAACATGTCCACGTGGCGAGTCAAAGCTGGTATAATGACGACACATTCCAGGGGCGGAGCTCTGGTGTTTTGAAACATAAATCATGTTAAACAATATCTTTTTTTTTTAAGGGGCGCTAGTGTATGGTGCAAAGTAGATGCGTGGGTTGATATTTTGGGAGCTGGGATTTAAATTGATATATTCCAACAGAAGCTGTTTTTTCTTTACTGAAACTTACATATAGAATCGTATTAATGTATTTAAATAAATATAATAATAATAATAATCTTTACTGTCCGCAAGGACATTTGTCTTACAATTTGTGCATTACACCAAACAAAAAATTATAACTATAAAAACCATAATGTACATTCAAACAAGACTCACTCATAATTTACATGTGAAATGTCTATATCAGATTGTTTCTATATAATGAAACCAATATTATTTTTAAAAATTTTCGTGTCATATTGTCGTCATCGAGAAGTACATAGAAGTCTAATTCATGAAGCGCTGATTGTGAATGCGTATGTGTTTCGTGTGTAAATGTTGTTCGAATTTTTAATCAATATTGTTTTTGTACAGTAGTTTCGCTGAGCGTGTCAATTGTACTCACACTCAATTTCCATTAGATTGGATAAATAAAATTATCTATCTTATCTTAATTGACAGATTGTAAAACGTGACGAATTTTATGTCATTCCGACAGACAGTAAAAAAACAACAAAGTTGCTTATGAGTCTGTGACTTAGCTCTATACAACGTTCGACCCACCCCCTCGAAAAAAAAAAGAACTTATGATGTTTCATTTGAAAAATATAAAAGTAGCACAAGTTATTGCGGGCGTGGAATAATTTTATTATCTATTAAACTAATGAATAAATAAAGACTAGTAAAAGTTGTATTTATACTTTAAGCGCAAAATACCACTCACTGCTTTATATATCAAGGATTCTCACCAACTGAATTCTAATAACAGTTTGTACCTATATTCCCTTAACAAGTTCAGTGCTCACTAAGACGCGGTTTCCGCTGATTCGCAAACCTAAAGAACGCAATTCGCGAAAGAAGGGTAACTTGCTATTAAACCTTTGTATTACTTTCGGTATTTCTCGAAATAGACGCTTTCTACATCAATAGAAGTGGCACAAAAGTAGGGACTACTGTTTTTTGTGAAGACGCTTACTGTTGTTGTTTAATTCCTTACTCATTTCCGCTTCCTTTCAGACGCCATCTAATTAAAAAAAAAAAAAAAAACCAACCCTAATAGCATAAAAAAAGAAAGAAAAAAAGGCTAGGTCTAGAGTCTGTTTCCTTTTTGATTTAAATTTTCGAGAGACAGAGAGAGACAGAGAAAGAATTAAGATAAAGCATATTGCATTAGAGAAAGAGACACTGAGAGAATTGAGATAAAGCATATTGCATTATGTTCTCTTTCACTAAAAGAAAGTGGGTGAAATTTAAAATGTTTTGAGATGTTGAGACTGTGTAATACCTATTACCAAGTGATCAAAGAAATACCTTGCTATTCGGAGGTTAGTTGCCAGATTGTAACTGTAGGTATATGTAAACATAAAGTAATGTTGCTTCTAGTATTTTTATTACCTAATGGACATTGTCGTGCGCATCTAGAGTTGCTTCTTGTGGGATGTTTCTCTTTTGTGCACCATAATGGTTTGGGTTTTAGTTCCTAGGGTCGCGCTTGGTTGATGTCATTGCTTCTTTGCCTCTGTTGTGGTTGTGCCGATGGCGGATCCTTTGTTGGAGCAGTATTGGGTTAGTTAGTTTGTTTGTTTTTTCGTGGTGTAATAATAATAATAATAATAATTTTATTTATAAAGCGCTGTTAACAAACGAAATGTAGGCTCAAGGCGCTGTAATAACATTACAAACACAAACACGACAGCAACATTCAAGAACTAATATTAAAAAGTTTTAAACAAGTAGGTCTTAATGTTCTTCTTAAAAGTGGTGTAGCATGTTATCTGTCAGAAATCAATGGAGAATGAGTCCCAAACCTTTGGTCCGTGCACTGAAAAAGCCCGCAGACCGTAGCTTTTGAGGGAGTAACGTGGCACCACTAAAAGCGTTGTGTTTAGCTCTAAATTCGTTGGTCATATAATCTTGAGAATGGCGGTCTCAAGGAATGCGTATTTTTCTTGTTTAGGCACGCAGGTTTGGGACGCTTCCGGAATCAAGTCTGATTGGTAGGCTTTGTTATGGTATTTGACTAACGTCCATGGCGTTGGGGTGTGGGCGTTGCGAGCCCTGGTTGACTGTGACACTGAGTTTAAGGTGTGCCATAGTTCTTTTGCATAGAATGTATAGCTTGTATTTGCCTTTGTAAATGCTTCCAATATGTATTCGTCATTTATGCCTCATGATTAAACCTTTGTTTTGTTATATGCCATCTCGTTATTCACTAGTACACGTTGCTATTTGCATTATCCGTTCTGTTGGTACTCATTTCATACATTGTTAGATTGTTAGGGGTGTCCAGGCAGACAAGCCACGGCTAAATTACAACCCCTAAAGGAATTTAATAAACACTGTTCAGGTGGGGAGCCCGGGAAATTACGTCCTACCCTAGATGAACCCTGTAAAACCGCCCTGACAGACATCTAATCACAAGAACCGTAAATTGGAAAATGTAGGAGAGTCCAAACAAATCTCAATCTTTCCATAACAAAAACAGAATATATTATTTGGACTTAAACCATTCGTAAAGAACGAGCTCTCAATAGTACTTGATACTTTTCCTTTTCTTTCTACCGGAGGCGTGATGGAAAAATATTCCTAGTGCTGATTACACTTTGTTTGTTGTCTAAATATCTATCTAAATCAATACTTTTTTTTTGTAACTATATTAAAACGCTTTCAATTGAATAGCAAGCTCCAGACATACCAACCCACACACGTAACACAATGCCCATGTTATGCAAGGCAAGCCCAGCAGGACAAATACAAATCAGCCAGACGAGATAGTAATTTGATTCATAGCTTATAGACTATCTCCATCCATCGAAAACCCCAGACAGGCAATGTCCCTCAGCCTGCAAAGAGTGCTACAATAGATTTGACTTCAACATTTTGACTCAAAAATTTAATTAAATTGCTTGTCTTAGCACTAAAGTTGGCGGTCTTGTTAAAGTACTTTAAGAAAATAGGATTGAGTCGTATTTTAAAACAATACGGAATCTGTGCTCTTAATGAAACTGTTGAAAATTCTCTTAGCTACAAAGCCTTCTCTTATCTTCTATCTGTAATTTATAAGATATGCTAAAAATTCAAGTTGATTTGACATATTACTCATATTTAGTTCAATACTCTACATGTAACATATAGAATAAGAAGTGAAACTTTGCTATTGTTATGGTGTCAGTCAATATTTCTTTAAGTATATTGTCGATACCAAGGGTCTTTCTTCTTTAAGGTACATAGAAGCCAGGGTACATCTTTAGTAAGTTCAACGATTTTGCTAAAAGTGCTTACGTGTACTTAGTTCTGATACAATGCTATATCTGGCTCTACTTGAGACTAAAACTGGTTCTATCAAATGTATCTCCTGTAATGTCTCTATATTTGAGATTGATTTCCTTATAAAAACTTTTACATATAAATATCAAATTTTGTTTTATCTTTCAAGAGGGCGGACAAAAATTATAAGATGATTGTGATCTTTAAAAAAAATCTGTCTCGCTCTCTCTCTCTCTTTCTCTTTCTCTAACCCTCTCCAAATCTCTCTCTTTCTATAAACCTCTTAATATCTTTCTACCCTCTCTATGACACTTTTTCTGCCTGTCTGCCTGTCTCTCCCTCCTTTAAACCTTCCAATTTTTTGCTCTCTTTCTCTATCTTTTATAATTTTGTCTTCTCTCATTTTCCTTGTTTCTCTTTCTTTCTTTCTCTCTATCAGTCTTCTCTCATGTTCCTTGTTTCTCTTTCTTTCTCTCTCTCTATCAGTCTTCTCTCATGTTCCTTGTTTCTCTTTCTTTCTTTCTCTCTATCAGTCTTCTCTCATGTTCCTTGTTTCTCTTTCTTTCTCTCTCTCTATCAGTCTTCTCTCATGTTCCTTGTTTCTCTTTCTTTCTCTCTCTCTATCAGTCTTCTCTGGGATATTTTTCTCTCCTCTTACATTCATGTTCTGTCTTGCCTTTCTGTACTTTTGTACCGCTACCCTATTATTGGTGTCTCTATCAATTTGCATGGCAAAGTTTGTTATTTGTGAACTTCTGTAGTATTTAAACTGCAGGCTAATATTAAAACATAATATGTCTTATAACAAACAAGTTATGAAAATAAATTAAGAATTTTTTTTTAAGAAAGACGCGTTAATTTGAGTTGTTTGTTTGTTTTACATGTTTCGAATGTTTTACATGTTTCGAATAATCCTTCTGAGTTGAAGATAATTGACTTACTAGTTGAAACCTTTCCAAGGAGGAGCCCAGCACCATCGAGACGACTGAACCACAGTCTACCGCACGACCAGGCCAGGTATCCGCTTTTTTGTTGTTTACAGTTGACCTACCATCAAGGTCAAAAAAAAAATATTTACAATCCATGTCATGTCAAGTGTTTTATGTTTTGTCAAGAAAAAGACATTGGTTGTTAATTAAGAAGACAATCAAGCAGTTACAAATGTATTGTTTGTGTTGATTGGAGGGAAGTGAAAGGCAACAATCAACGCTGTTGTTTCTAAATTGTCATTTTGAACACTGTTCCATAATAATCTGTTTGTTAATTGAATCTCTCTGTCTTCCCCCCCCCCCCCCGTTTTTTGTTGTTGTTGAAAATTGATAAATTATTTTTAATTTTCATTCAGATGTACGTGAAACAAGAAGACAGTATACTCATTGCAGGGCGCGTACGGACTATATATGGATTAGGACTAGTACCCGGTGGACCGCTAACTTGCGGTACGATCGTCGCCAAAAGGGAGTTTTTTCAAGGGTAGTAATGCTGTTAAAAATGTTAATATTTTCTTAAAAATGGGTCCCCGGGCATCTTCATTAACGGCCCTCACGTTTGCAATTCATAACACAAATCTTTTGAGAAGTTTACACTCAGATGCGTAGAAATCGTAGGACGTAATCATCTTCTTTTTTGAAGTAACGTCTGTATTATATAAGATAAGATAAGAATCATTACGTAAAGTGGCGCCATGCGCCCTGGATTCATGACTATGATATTTAACGCAATTTGTGGGCCGACTGTATACTAACGCCAGCGTGGATTTTAACACCCACTCCGCTCCTGCTATTTTCTTGTATACAGAGTTAGTCTCGTTGTTTTTTTTAATAAATATTATTATTATTATTATGTTAGAAAAGAACGAGTATTCATTCTCTGGCGCAGCCAGGGTCGAGTTTTGTTAAAAGAAAACACAATTCATCGTAGTCCCTTTATCAGTTTCCACTGAGGAATTTTCTGGTGACGTGTCAGGTCTGCAGAAGTACCGCCCTCTGACAGGCGACGAGAATGTCCCTAGGGATGTTAAGGGCCTTGAAGGTATCTGTGAGGTCAGTTGTTAGTATCCCCTCAGTTGATATAACAATGGGGGTATATTGTTGTTTTAGATAACTTCCATAGACGCTTCATCTCAAGCCAAGGTTCCCATATTTTCGTTTATTATTATTATTATTATTATTATTATTATTATTATTATTATTATTATTATTACAAAGCTTATCTCAACAATGTCTGCCTTGTACACATTTTGTACACGTATTTTCCCCACTTCCCATTCTCGGATCAAGCTGAAACTTTGCACAATTATTCATTGTCCCTTACAGAATATAAATCATTCTAAACATTGAATAAGTATTTTATCATTCAATTATTTTGTGTTTATAGAGATAGTAATAGCTAGGAGGAGATAAGCCTGGTGTAGAGAAATATGCAGTTCAGAAAAGTGTTAGGACCATAGCGCAAATACTATTAGCATAAAAGTAACATTAAAAAAACAATTAATACAATATTTCGCATTGCATATTGTTAGACTAGATCTACTAAAAATTAATTACAGGATTAATCCAATATAATTCATGTAATCCTACTCAATATAAAAGTCAGTAACATAAAATTCCCCTTTCAGACCTTGTGGTCTATTGGGGCAGATGATGTTAAGGTCATCTGTTTCTATGGCCTACGGTTAACGAGAGTGTCATGTAGCCATCACAACGACCAACCGCCTTTATTTTTCCCTAACTAATGTCAGGTACCCATTAAAGCTGGGTAAACTCAGAGACACCCAAAGATCCCGAAAATTAAAAATTCCAGTCTTCACCAGGATTTGAGCCCGGGACCCCCAGTTCGGAAACTAATCGCTTTAACGCTCAGCCACTGCGCATCCCCTCACTATGAGCTTTGTCATTTTGTACATTTATTTTCTATATTTTTTATTTTTTTTACATTCATTCGTTTGTTGATCTCTCGCAATGTTTTGTTGATCTCTCGCAATGTTTTGTTGATCTCTGGCAATGTTTTGTTGATCTCTAGCAATGTTTTGTTGATCTCTCGAAATGTTTTGTTGATCTCTCGCAATGTTTTGTTAATCTCTCGAAATGTTTTGTTGGTCTCTCGAAATGTATTGTTGATCTCTCGCAATGTTTTGTTGATCTCTCGAAATGTTTTGTTGATCTCTGGCAATGTTTTGATGACCTCTGGCAATGTTTTGTTGATCTCTGGCAATGTTTTGTTGATCTCTGGCAATGTTTTGTTGATCTCTGGCAATGTTTTGTTGATCTCTCGAAATGTTTTGTTGGTCTCTCGAAATGTTTTGTTGATCTCTGGCAATGTTTTGTTGATCTCTCGCAATGTTTTGTTGATCTCTGGTAATGTTTTGTTGATCTCTGGCAATGTTTTGTTGATCTCTGGCAATGTTTTGTTGGTCTCTGGCAATGTTCTGTTGATCTCTCGCAATGTTTTGTTGATCTCTCGCAATGTTTTGTTGATCTCTCGCAATGTTTTGTTGATCTCTCGCAATGTTTTGTTGATCTATCGCAATGTTTTGTTGGTCTCTCGAAATGTTTTGTTGATCTCTCGCAATGTTTTGTTGATCTCTCGAAATGTTTTGTTGATCTCTGGCAATGTTTTGATGATCTCTGGCAATGTATTGTTGATCTCTCGCAATGTTTTGTTGGTCTCTCGAAATGTTTTGTTGATCTCTGGCAATGTTTTGTTGATCTCTCGAAATGTTTTGTTGATCTCTGGCAATGTTTTGATGATCTCTGGCAATGTATTGTTGATCTCTCGCAATGTTTTATTGATCTCTCGCAATGTTTTGTTGATCTCTCGCAATGTTTTGTTGATCTCTCGCAATGTTTTGTTGATCTCTGGCAATGTATTGTTGATCTCTCGCAATGTTTTGTTGATCTCTCGCAATGTTTTGTTGATCTCTCGCAATGTTTTGTTGATCTCTCGCAATGTTTTGTTGATCTCTGGCAATGTTTTGTTGATCTCTGGCAATGTTTTGTTGATATCTGGCAATGTTTTGTTGATCTCTCGCAATGTTTTGTTGATCTCTGGCAATGTTTTGTTGATCTCTGGCAATGTTTTGTTGATCTCTGGCAATGTTTTGTTGATATCTGGCAAAGTTTTGTTGATCTCTTGCAATTTTTTGTTGATATCTGGCAATGTTTTGTTGATCTCTGGCAATGTTTTGTTGATATCTGGCAATGTTTTGTTGATCTCTCGCAATGTTTTGTTGATCTCTGGCAATGTTTTGTTGATCTCTGGCAATGTTTTGTTGGTCGTTTCTCTCATTCTTGTGGTTATTGTCAGGTGAGTTTTGTCGCTTAGGTATGATATTATGGTTACGTACCTTAACCTGAACAGAGTAACGCAAGAACCTAAAGGCAACAGCAATGTACATTATTTAACAACAAGATTGTACGGTTAAAAATTTAATGAATATATGATATGATGATGCGTACATTATGAATAATTAGCAATAACATTTATAAAGCAATTCAAAGTACATTCAGAGGAACTATAGCACACCTTAATCTCGGTGCCATAGTCGATCAGGCCTCTCAACGCCAACTCAACGCCACGGGCACTAGTCAACTACCAAGCCTACAGCTCAGACTTGACTCCAGCAGAGTCCCAAGCCTGCGCCCCCAATACGGGGGAAGAAAACCCATACAAGAAACTCTCAGGAGATCTAGCCTCATCACAGAACAGCAGCACACAAGTAAGCAAAAATGACATCAACAAAAGCGCGTTCCCAGAAACCAAAACTCACAATCTCTTATGGTACACAAAGCAAAACACCAAAAGAAGATGCGCATGACAGTTATCACGTGTGGAAGCTACAAGCCGTTACCTTTTTATTTGTTTGAAATACACTATGACAGACAATTGTGATAGAGTTCACAGCAGAGCAGATAGTCTCTGGACTTGCTTACGTTGGTAGACGTCCCTTTAAGGACTTCTTTTTTTTATCGTTTTACCAAACAAACAGCTAAAAACATGGGGTGCGCTGGGTGGGGGAGGCATGTATCTCTGTCAGAGTAATTTGTTGAGGCTGACACCTGGTGGTGTGCTGGGCTCACTCATTGGACACACACCTTATTTCCTGACGGAATGTTTTCGACGTTTCTGTATCAACATGATCTTATCTTTTCTACCCATCTCTGTGCTTGTTTTGTCACGTGACTCGATCCCAGACGAATCTTGTTGTGAAATTTGAAGCAGATTGAATTTTAATCTCTGACACTGCACGTGACTGAGTCAAACTGTAGCTGGAAGCGACGTACTTGAGTATGTTACAAAGTATGTCACTGTAACTTTGTTACTACCAATTTGAAACAGAAAAACGATCACGCAAATTAGTTCAGAAACAAAGTTTTTTTTATTAGAAATCAAAATGTCTGATAGTTGGTTACTTTGAGCATCAAAAAGTAGAACCCTTCTTCCTCGTGAAATGACCTGCTAATTCTAGAGTTACAATTCATCTTGAAATATTAACTAGCAAAGTAAATTTAAAAAACTTTAAAAAATTAAAGATTATGTTAGGAAAAGAACTTCACAAGTACATATATACATTGTAAGATTTATTTCCATTTTCTGTACCAAAATAAACGAATAAATTAGTTGATTTTGTTTGATTGATTTATGTTTTGTTAGGGACTATGACTAATTGTGCAAAGTTTCAAAATGATTCGAGAACGGGAAGTGGGAGGAATAACGTCCTCAAAATTTGTACCAGACAGACAGACAGACGGAGTGAGTTGATAGAAGCTTTGT
Source organism: Biomphalaria sudanica (assembly GCA_036873155.1). Lineage (NCBI taxonomy): Eukaryota > Metazoa > Mollusca > Gastropoda > Planorbidae > Biomphalaria > Biomphalaria sudanica. The sequence continues at coordinate 568,702 of JAZGLO010000987.1, forward strand.
AAACAAATCAAAATCTCTTGACGTTCACAAATAATCACTAAAGGTATTTAGAAATGTTAAAATAAATATTGATGTGTTTCTATGGTAGTCTTTTGTGTTCCTGCTCCAAAAGTGTTTCACTGAACTAGGTCATTCTTGCTGCTAGTTACTTTACGTTCCTCGAAATTGTAGAAAAATTATCTATTTGGTAGGGAGGAACTTTCGACGTTAGTTCTTACTTTCTGACACCAATGTCTTTCACTGTCTTCAACATAAGTACAATTGTTAACATTTTTGTAGAGAAAGAAGGAATAGTATTTTGATAAAACTTTTCACAACTAATTGTGTTTACTTATTAATAAACTTTCTAACCGTAGAAAAAAATAAGGTTGTAATTGTCACATGTATTATAACTTGACGTTTTCCAATTTTTTTTCTATAATTTTTTTTCTAAACCAACTAATCAGCCAATAATATACCAAACTTTGATCAGTGACCAGGGGATAAAGTGGCCGGTGATGAAGTGACCAGGGGATAAAGTGGCCGGTGATGAAGTGACCAGGGGATAAATTGGCCGGTAATGAAGTGACCAGGGGATAAATAGGCCGGTGATGAAGTGACCAGGGGATAAAGTGGCCGGTGATGAAGTGACCAGGGGATAAAGTGGCCGGTGATGAAGCGACCAGTGGATAAAGTGGCCGGTGATGAAGTGACCAGGGGATAAAGTGACCGGTGATGAAGTGACCAGGGGATGAAATGACCGGGAACGTAAGAATATGTCTAGGTATTCGGAAAGGTGTACATTATATGAAGGCTTAAGGCGGTATAACGAGAAAACAGTTGAATTTGTAAGGAAATCATTGGAATGTTTCAGTGTCTAAACTCTTGTCTAAACTCTTGTCTAAGCTCTTGTTTAAACTCCTGTCTAAATTCTTGTCTAAACTCTTGTTTAAACTCTTGTCTAAACTCTTGTCTAAACTCTTGTCTAAACCTTTCTTCAAACTAAATAAAGATCGAAAGCAAAAAGTCGTGACACAAAACAAAAATCAAAGACAAAGTATTAAGTTCAAGGTTAAATAATGTCATGACAAGGGCAGTCAGCGTTACACGTTTACCGCCCATTGCTATTCCTAGTGTCCATTTACTAATTTATCTGTATTATTAATGCATTTTGTAATCAGGGGAAAAAAAGATAAAGATAAAAAATCGATAGTGACCTTCTGGTGGGTCAGTCATCAATGTCTGAAAAGTGACCGGTCAGGAGCAATATATATTTCTCGTTCAGCGAAGACCATTTCTCGTGGGCGTGACGTTTAGACAAGAAGATATTAAAACCTTTTTTTTTTTGTACTTTGCCAGAGAGAGAGAGAGAGAAAAAAAAAGACCCTCTAATGATACGGCCATTTAATTAACTGATAAGTTTCCGGGTCAGATCGAATGAACGTTGTTTCCAACGAGTCGAAAGGAAGTGCCATTGTGGCTAGTGATGGACTGCACGTAATGGTCAAGTATTTCTGATTGACGCTAGTGATGGACTGCACGTAATGGTCAAGTATGTCTCATTGACGCTAGTGATGGATTGCACGTAATGGTCAAGTATGTCTCATTGACGCTAGTGATGGACTGCACGTAATGGTCAAGTATGTCTCATTGACGCTAGTGATGGACTGCACGTAATGGTCAAGTATGTCTCATTGACGCTAGTGATGGACTGCACGTAATGGTCAAGTATGTCTCATTGACGCTAGTGATGGATTGCACGTAATTGTCAAGTATGTCTCATTGACGCTAGTGATGGACTGCACGTAATGGTCAAGTATGTCTCATTGACGCTAGTGATGGATTGCACGTTATGGTCAAGTATGTCTCATTGACGCTAGTGATGGATTGCACGTAATTGTCAAGTATGTCTCATTGACGCTAGTGATGGACTGCACGTAATGGTCAAGTATGTCTCATTGACGCTAGTGATGGACTGCACGTAATGGTTAAGTATGTCTCATTGACGCTAGTGATGGACTGCACGTAATGGTCAAGTATGTCTCATTGACGCTAGTGATGGACTGCACGTAATGGTCAAGTATGTCTCATTGACGCTAGTGATGGACTGCACGTAATGGTCAAGTATGTCTCATTGACGCTAGTGATAGATTGCACGTAATTGTCAAGTATGTCTCATTGACGCTAGTGATGGACTGCACGTAATGGTCAAGTATGTCTCATTGACGCTAGTGATGGATTGCACGTAATGGTCAAGTATGTCTCATTGACGCTAGTGATGGACTGCACGTAATGGTCAAGTATGTCTCATTGACGCTAGTGATGGACTGCACGTAATGGTCAAGTATGTCTCATTGATGCTAGTGATGGATTGCACGTAATTGTCAAGTATGTCTCATTGACGCTAGTGATGGACTGCACGTAATGGTCAAGTATGTCTCATTGACGCTAGTGATGGACTGCACGTAATGGTCAAGTATGTCTCATTGACGCTAGTGATGGACTGCACGTAATGGTTAAGTATGTCTCATTGACGCTAGTGATGGACTGCACGTAATGGTCAAGTATGTCTAGGAAAAAAATCACACCCATAATATACCTGGCGTGCTGTGAACTAAGAGACGTCGTAAGATGTACGTCCCAGAGACGGTGATAATAAGAACTGACAAAGTCATATATTTAATGAATGGACAATACATAGTTTACTTTAAAGTCAGCATTTTGATCTCACTAGAACGAATGGAAATATAACTTCATTGTTTTAAATTGTTTACATTTAATTGTTTTCAATCTGTTTTGTATCTCAGTTTATATTTGAAATAGAATGTTTTTAGCAGATAGATACGTAGATAGAAATATATAGATAAATATAAGTAAAGTAAAATTCGCCTTTAAGACCTTGCGATCTATAGGGTAGATGATGTAAAGGTCAACTGTTTCTGAGGCCACGGTTAACGAGGATGTCAAGTGGCCAGCACAATGACCAACCGCCTTTACTTTTCCTCGCTGGATTCGAGCCCGGAAAATTTGGCTCAGAAGTCAAGTGCTTTACCACTCAGCCTCATATACATAAAATACAGACGTTACTCTAAAAAAAGAAGATGATATCGTCCTACGCGTGTTACAGATAGATAGATAGATAGATAGATAGATAGATAGATAGATAGATAGATAGATAGATAGATAGATAGATAGATAGATAGATGGATGGATGGATGGATATATATATATATATATAACATAGATAGATAGATAGATAGATGGATGGATAAATCTATATTATAAAGTAGAATGTGAGGTGTATGTATGTATGTATGTATGTATGTATGTATGTATGTATGTATGTATGTATGTATGTTAATTATAGACATCAAAAACCGCTTGACCAATCTTGATAAAACTAGGCAGGAATGTTCCTTGGGTACTAACTTAGACCGTTGTGTATGTATTGTAGCCCTAAAACAAACTTAAGACCCTCAAAAAAAATAAAGTTGTCCGACTCTATTACAGCTATAGTATTTTATGGATCTAGGCCATGGTTAACAATGTTGACATGAGAAAAGATCGAAAGGATTTAGACCTAGATCTAATTTTAAGAAATACACTTTGCGCACATAGTTTTTTACTTTGACACATGAAAATACAAAAAAAGATCAATTGATTTCATTATGTAATAAAATTAACCTTCAATTTTGTGTTTCAAAAGCATTTTTTACATAAATTAGTTCCTGATATCTGTGACTACAGATTTCCTGGCGAACATTCTTTCATTAGACATTACCAATTGGTTACACATTAACACATCTCTCTACTGAGTCTATTCCTAGGTCTAGGTCTAAAACTCTTATTGAACTCTAAGATGATAAAACTTCTTTTAGCAAAGATAGTTTTGTGCTTAAACACATAAACATACTAATTATTGTCCATTCATTTGATATTTTAATCAATTTAACATTCAAATTTGTTTTTCTAAAGCATTTTTAATACATTCGTTCGCTATTCTCTAAAGCTGCGTAGCCGTGTTGAGATAGGCCTATATTTATTCATGAAAAAAGGTCACGCATGCGCAACACAGAATGAACTCTATAAAAGCCATTTTTTTAACTCTAGATTAGTGTAGATTTAGATCCATGTCTACCTCAAGATCTACTTTATACTTTAACACATGAACATACAAAATTAAGTCTATTCATCTCAAATTTTAATCAAATATATGTAGGCCTACAAGCAAATGTTTTAATTTGAAAAAATGGATTTAAGCCTATTAGCTATTTTTATTTGATAGCTTCATTCACACTATTTTTACATTGACACATTCGCTTTACTTATTACATTATTATTTCGTTTAATTGTGAATATATCGACAGTAATGCGCAAATAAAGACCCGCGGGTCGCGGGTAACATATGTCTAGTATATATATAAAACATAGATAAAATAGATAGATAGATATATATATACATAGATAGATAGATAGATAGATAGATAGATAGATAGATAGATAAAGTACTCGTCGCGCTAACACAAACACACACACACACACAAAGTAGTTATCACTTGCTTTTTCTTACAGCATACGACAAAATGGCCCTCTGCACTATCCATTGCTACACTTCACGTACCTAACTAGAGCCGACCCTAAAACTGTTGACTAGATATGCATAACTGAAAGAGGCAACAAAGTAGCATATAGACAGTGTTATAAGACATTTTAGTGCAAGTTTCAGAAATTAGACATTTCTGTTTTTTTTTCTAAATGTTTTCAACATAAATATTAATTGTTCCATAAGCGTATTTTGTACATGAATTCAAGTGTTCCATATTTAATGGTGATCTGTCAAAGGAAGCAGCATGATACGCATAAATATTTACAACACAACAATTTAAACTGACGATATCTATATAATAAAATTCTTGAGACTCTGAAATGTTAATTTGAATAAACTGAAGCCAAAAGAAATCCATGAAATATAAATATTGCTTTCCTAAAAGTAATTTAAAAATTATTCCTATATTTCTTTTAAGTATGATTAAAGATTTAAAAAAAAATGGCCGGGATTAAAAGAAAAACAAAATGTCTGTACAGATTGACATGTTTGCCAGAAAGGACGAGACCGCTCCCAAACATTTTCTCTAGTCTTTGGTTGTCTGGGCGCTTTCCCATAGTCACATTAAAATGCAAATTAACTGCAAAGTTAAAAAAACCAAACAGTAACATAAAAAAATTATTTTTTAAAGACAGTTTTTCCTTTATACAGCTGACCAGCCTTTGTACGAGCGATTATTTCAATTTGAATAACTTATGATAGATTTTTAAAACAAGGAACATTTTTACCCTGACTTAATTCCCCCCCCCCCCCAAAAAAAAATAAAAAATCCTGGTTCAAAGAATGTATGAATCTGCCCAAGAGTAGCAGACGATGCAAGAAATATACGTGTATTTCTTTAGTTTACTTTTTAATTATGAATACATGCGGGAAGACCCTCTAACGTGTGTGTGTTCACGATAGAGAAAGAATTGAATTCCAGACCAAATTTAATTTTGACATTATTTTTTATCCAAAAAAAACATCACTTTTAAACAATAGTTTTCCCTGTCTGACCAACTAGCTATACATTATATGTCAAATTGCTAGGATAATCATTGGAACTGTCTTCAAGAACCTTGTCCATGTCGGTTCGAATTTCTGCGGAGAGTTTGCAAGGTGAATAGAGGAATTTAAAAAAAGGAATTTAAAAAAAGGAATTTAAAAAAAGGTGTCAGTTTAAGAATTTAGATTTGGTTAAAAACATTACCTAACAGTCCTCTATTTCTTTGAAGAACAGTGAATGTTTGGTCTTGAAGTAGGATGTAGAGCTTTAACTTTAACAGATCCATTGTCTTCCTGCTGTCAGCTTGGGCAAGTAAATAATCCTTTTGAAAGAGGTTCTGAAGCTTACAATTAAAAGAACGTATATAATCTTTCTATAAAAATATCAAACGAGCTATAGACATCCACATAGGTGGAAGAAATTCTTTATTTAGGGGACACCAGCTTCTTGAAAGCTAGTCGCAATAATGTATTAAATAGTTTAACTAGAATCTTGATATTATATTATATTCTTAATTCTTTCCGTGGAAATATCCCATGGAAATTGGTTTGTTGATATATGTTTGTGCATGTGTGTTTCTAGGCTATAGAACATAATATAAAAAAATAAATGAGTCCTGATTGTTTAATATCCATATAAATATCATTTATTTCCACTGATATTGCATTACACTTTCATATTATGTAAAGCTTTTTTTCTTTCTATAATAAAATTGTATAAAGGGTAATTTTTTACCTACAGTTGTGTGATAGCCCTTGACGTCATCATGTTCATTCTTTCTATTTTACTTTCTTTCCATTCCTCCCTCTCTCTCTTTCTTTCTATCTCGTTTACTCTTTCTCTCTCTCTCTCTCTCTCTCTCTCTCTCTCTCTCTCTTTTACATAATAATATCCTTCAACCTCTCAGTGTCTTGTCTATGAGTCACTCTTTAACCCTCGATCAATGCTACACACATTTTTGTAAAACATTCTCTTGTTCATTTGCCACTTAGAATCCTAAACCTATAATACGCATTCTGGTGGGCTTAGAATAGTTTGTGTCTACTGTAGCGCCGCATCAAGTGGAAACCGTTTTGATTGCGACTAAAACTAACGTCCCAATGATCACAAATGCAGGACAATTGGCCTTCACAATAAACAAAGATTACAACAGATTTCAATAAACAAAGATTACAACATATTTCAATAAACAAAGATTACAACAGATTTCAATAAACAAAGATTACAACAGATTTAATGTATGAGAGAGCGTCCCGAGAAACGACGTTAAACTGCGCTCCTTTTTCCTTAGCACTTTTGGAGCTCAAAAGTGCCCTACTTCTTTTCTATCATTGTGTCTGCCTCCTCTTTTCCTCAGTCTGCCTTCATTGACCATCACTCTGTCTCCTTATCTCTCAATATCTCACTACGTCCTAGACCAGTCCGTTTGCCGTGGACTGCGACGGGCAAGGGGGGATAAAGAGATCCTGGTGTTTGACTGGTGGCTATTTGAGGATAAACCACCACAACACAATACTTTGGCTCCAAGTTCCCCTAGACCTGAGGCCCAAATGGCCCGCTCTGGGTCAACCGGCTGGTCATGCTGAGCTACCAGCATAGGTCTTGGACATATGCTGGAGGGCATTGGCTGCAAGCCAATCACAGAGCTGCTGTACCGGACACATGTCTCGGTGGCGGGTGGGGAGCACAGGTGCCGAACTAACAAGAATATATATGGACAAAAAAAAACCCCATAAACTACTTGCCCCAGATTTAAGTCTGGCCAAGAGACGCCGTATTGAGGCAAAAAAGGAGGAGGCCACAAAAAGCTGTACTACCTGGCCATCATTTCTGGTGGTCAGGTGCACAGAGGAGGGGAAAAGCCTGACAAAGCTGAGCCCTTTCCTTATCTATAAGGGACTCAAGTCAGTAGTGGGAGAGCCCAAGAGTGTGTATAAGCTACACAAATTAATGGAACTTCTTGTAGAAGTTGATGGCAAGACACACTCTGATGGGCTTTAAAGATGCAGAAGACTCTATGATCTCCAAGTGGAAGTCATGCCACACGAGAGTCTGAACACCAGCAGAGGTGTAATCAGCTCTAGGGATCTACTGGAATGTTCCGAGAAGGAAGTAGTGGAGGGCATTGAAGGAGTCACCCATCCCCTCGCATTACCAGGCGCAGGGATGGTGAGGAGGTCAAAACCGCCACTATTATCCTCACATTAGGAACTAGGACACTGCCCGAGTATGTGAAGGCAGGATACCTACGAGTTCCAGTGAGGCCCTACATACCTAACCCCATGAGGTGCTTCAAGTGCCAGGGTTATGGACACGGCGCGGCAGTCTGCAAGAGGAACACTGTGTGTGCCAGATGTGCTGGAGAGGGTCATGAGGACAAGGGCTGCACAGCCCAGTTCAAATGCCAAAAATGTCACGCTGGCCACTCAGCCTACTCCAAGGACTGACCAGGAGGTTGCCGTGCAGGAGTACAAGGCAAGAAATGGATGTACCTTCAGCCAGGCGAAATCAGCTGTATTGGCCCTACCCAAGGGCCAATTGGGCTTGACAAAGACCTACGCCCAGGCTGTTGCTAAGATAGGAAGATCCATAGCCACACAGACGGACACATTGACCCCACCACCCCCTCCTCCTCCTCCAACTCAGAAGAAAACACCGCCAAATAACACACCTCCGAAGAAACAAGAAAGCCCTGTTGTCATGATAAAGAACAGGTTCTCTGTGCTCGCTGATGAGAGCATGGAAACTGAGCAGCATGTGAAAACCAACACTCCGGGAGAACCCGGAAACATCATGTCTGACACAGGTTCTCCTCAGAGAACCCAGCCAGACACCCCAACCTCTTGGAATTAGAGGTTGACCAACTCCCTAAGGGGATAAATCAAAGCGGAGAGGATGTCCGAGGTGAGAGAAAAGGAAATAACCTCCACTCTAACCAGAGGGATCTCCCCTCTCCAGAGAGAAAGACTTCCCCCAAAAGGGGTTGTCCTCCTCTCCATCCAAACCCAAGGTCACTGGAATAAAGGGAAACCCCTCCGGGGGCCTCCCAAGGCCAAATAGCTCCAAGTAGGTAATTTAGAATAAGCCATGGATTCCAGAGTTGTACAGTGGAATTGTAGAGGTCTCAAGGCCAATTATGAAGAAATGCAGCTACTGATGGACTCTGAGACTCCTGTAGCTGTCTGCTTACAGGAAACATTTCTGAAAGATAGCATTAGTTTCCGAAGCTACAGTGCTTACAGCTAGAATGTTGAGGATGCAGAGAGAGCATCAGGTGGAGTCTGTATCCTTGTAAAGGACAGCATCCCCCATAAGAGGGTAGAACTACAGACCACACTACAGGCCGTAGCAGCTAGGATAACCCTTCACAAGGTTATCACTTGCTGCAGCCTGTATCTACCACCAGGCGCTCCATTAAACCCAACAGACATGGAGGACCTATAGAAACAACTTCCCCGGCCTTATATAATCCTTGTGGACTTCAATGCCCATAACAACATGTGGGGATCCAACAATACCGACACAAGAGGTCGTATGCTGGAGGATATCTTCCTCCAACATGATTTATGCATACTAAATGATGCATCACCGACCTACTTGCACACAGGAACTGGATCTCTCACATGCATTGACCTCACCGTATGCGTCCCTGGACTTCTGGACGACTTTAAATGGTCAGTTAGCAATGATCTACTGGGAAGTGATCACTTCCCAATCATCATTACTAACAATCTCCCCTCATTGGGACGACCTCAGCGGTGGAAACTGAATAAGGCCGATTGGGAACAATTCCAAAAAAGATGCTCCGAGGATATCACAGAAAATATCATCGATGAACAGAACCCAGCTGATACCTTTGCTAGCAAACTACTAAGTATAGTCAGGAAAGTTGTCCCCCTAACCTCCGCAAATCCAAAACGGCCTAGCAAACCATGGTTTGATACAGCTTGCAAAAGTGCTATTGGCGATAGGAAAAAATGACTGGCTGCATTTATAAAGAATCCTTCCCAGGAAAACCTAAAGCTGTTCAGGATAGCTAGAGCAAAGGCTAGACAAACCATACGGTCAGCCAAAAGGAAATCCTGGAGAAATTTTGTCGGCAGTCTGGATAAAAAAAAATTCTGCTAGAGCGGTTTAGAAGGCAGTAAGGCGAATCAAAGGGAAAGAATCAAATGTAATCTTGCATCTGAAAAACCAAGGACGAACCTTCACGTCCCTCAGAGAAATAGCTGACTGCCTTGCATCCTCAATAGCAGAAAAGTCATCCACTGCACATTACACGCCAGAGTTCCAAAAAGTCAAAACCAGGGGGGAAAGACACTCCATTGATTTCAGGTCAGAGAACAATGGAGACTACAACAAACCGTTCTCGCTTGAGGAACTGAGGGAATCGCTGGACAAGTCACATGACACAGCGCATGGAGAATATGAAATCCATTACCAGTTCCTCAAGCACCTTCCCGAACTCTCATTGGCAGTCCTGCTAGGGGCTATAAGTGTGTGTGGCAAACAGGCGCTTTTTCAAACAGCTGGAGGAAAGCCACAGTTATACCGATACCTAAACCAGGAAGAGACTGCTTTGACCCAGCTAACTATCGACTAATAGCACTAACAAGCTGCATCTGCAAAACCATGGAAAGAATGATTAACAGTAGGCTGGTCTGGTACCTGGAGAGGAATAAAGTGATATCCAACTACCAGTGTGGATTCCGGCAGGGGCGGACAACAACTGACCACCTGGTAAGGCTCTAAGCTTATATAAGAAATGCATTACTCAGAAGAGAACATCTTGTAGCTGTATTCTTCGATATAGAAAAGGCCTATGACACAACCTGGAAACATGGCATTCTACGTGACCTGGAGCTTATGGGGCTTAAGGGACACCTCTCCCGTTTTGTGGGGGAATTCCTGAAAGACCGAAAATTTCAGGTTTGATTGGGCAACTCCGCTTCTGACACTCATGACCAGGAAATGGGTGTACCCCAGGGAAGCATTCTGTAAGTCACCCTGCTCAACATTAAAATAAATAGCATCATAAATGCTCTGTCCCCTGGCATAGAGTGCTCTTTGTATGTTGATGACTTTGTCATTTTTACTTATGGGAAAAACATGAACACCTTAGAAAGAAAATCACAGTTATGTTTAAACAAAATTCAGGGTTGGGCAAACGATAATGGTTTCAAATTTTCGGACTCCAAAAAAGTTAGTATGCATTTTTGTAATTTAAGGGGACTCCACCAAGACCCTTAACTATTTATACACAAAAAGAAGATCCCTGTCGTGAAAACTACAAAATTTTTAGGCCTCACCCTAGATTCCAGATTTAATTTTCTCCCCCACATTAAGGAATTTAAGAAGAAATGCCAAAAGTCATTAAACATACTTAGAGTACTCAGCCATACGGACTGGGGAGCTGACAGAGATACCTTGCTGCTGCTATATCGGAGTCTAATTCGATCCAAACTAGACTACGGATCCATAATATATGGAGCAGCAAGGAAGTCGTACCTAAAAATACTGGAACCAATACAAAATGCTGCCCTGCGTCTCTGTCTCGGCGCGTTTCGTACATCACCTATCCCAAGCCTCCATGTGGAGGCTGGAGAACTCCCCATGGATATAAGAATGAAAAGCTTGCAATGCAGTATATAGTCAAGCTAAAATCCAACCCCACGAACCCTGCTTTCGACTCCATATTTAACCCCACAGAGGTAGAATTATACAATAGAAGGCCTAACGTCATACAGCTGTTGGGCCTTCGAATGAGAGAACCCATCCAAAATTTAACCCCACCCATTGACCAAATCTCTAAAATAGAAACCCCTCAGAATCCTCCTTGGCAAATGAATAAACCCAAATTAAATTTATCCCTCCTTAATTTCAAAAAAGAAAATACAGACCCAAGCATACTACAAGTCCACTTTAGGGAACTGCAGGAGAGCTTCGGAGATTGTGTCACCATCTACACAGAAAAATGGATGGAAAGGTCGCGTGTGCCTGCTCCTTTCGGAACAAAACAATCTCCCGTAGACTCCCTGATGGCTGCTCCATCTTTACGGCCGAATTGCATGCAATATCGCTTGCTTTTATGGCCGCCAAAGCATCAGAAAGGAGAAAATTTATAATCTGCTCCGACTCCAGATCTGCATTGCAAGCTTTGGGGCGAATGAAGACTGACATTTCATTGGTACATAAGAGCCTGAAGCTGTTGGACCAAATAACAGCCGACCATAGGGATGTCACCTTCATCTGGATCCCCTCCCATGTTGGCATTGAGGGAAACCAAGCCGAAGACAGAGGAGCAAAGAGAGCCCTAAATCATGCGGTGTCAGGAACCCAGATTCCCTGCTCGGACCTGAGACAAAGTATTGCCTCTGCCACCTATCGAGAGTGGCAGGACCGATGGGAGGCTGAGACTCACAATAAACTCAGGCAGATTGTGGCGGATGTCAGGTGGCGGCCCACATCTAAAGGTCTGACAAGGCGTGGTAGCACGACCATGTCCAGACTTAGGATTGGCCACACCTACATCACGCACTCTTTTGTGCTGTAGAAAGAAGAGCCCCCACTTTGTGAGTATTGTGACTCTCGCCTCTTCGTGGAACATATCCTTATCGACTGCCCCAGATACCAGGATGTCAGGTAGAAATATTTTAGAGCCACTAATTTAAAAACACCATTCAATAATGTCGACCCTGGGAAGGTACTGGGCTTTATCCGGGAAGTGGGGTTGTCTACGAAGATCTGATTTATGAATTTGTAAACATGTACTATTTACATTAGATTTTTACCAAATTATTAAATTTTTACAACCTCTAATATTTTAACTGTGAATAGACCTTGATTTTAATGATTTGACTGTATGGAATTTGGCCCTTGTTGTGTGGAGAGAGAGTGGCCCTTGAGGGACTGCAGGCACGACATGGCCTAAATTGTGCCGATGTGCCCAAATACAAAATCAATCAAAATCAATCATGTATGAGAGTAGATTTTACTAAATATAAAACTTTCCATTTAATTTACTTTGCAATCTTTCCTGATTTTGTTTGGTGAAAATCTCCTATATCGTCAGAAATTATGCTGTGAATCATTATATTGTTAAATAACGAACAGAAGTCTTTTTTTTTCAAAATGCAATGATTTAGTTTCTTAGAAGTTCAAATCATACGTAGGGAGAATACTCACTGTACTTCTAGTAACGGCACAAGGTGTAATTTAAATTCAGTAATAAATTCCTACTATTAGACTTAACATGAAATTTGAAATGTATTGACTTAATGAACTATTCAGACCTGCAGAAACATACTCTTCTATTCTATTTATAGTTTTCTTAAACTCTGACATTAAAAATTGCCAAATCCTCTTGTACGTGAAACAAAACAATTTTGTTCTCCCACACGTTATTTTCTCTTCTCTTTTGTATAGAAACTCACAGCTACTAGAAGCAAATGTCTATCAAAAAAGTGAAATAAAATTCCCCTTTCAAACCATGAATCTGTGACCAGCACATTTAACAAACTCCTTTACTTTTCCGCAGCTAATGTCATGTACCCATTAGAGCTGGATGGTTTCAGAGGCGTCCTAAAGATCCCTAAATTTTGAGTAACATCCAGTTTATATTTCTTTGATAACCTTGACATTTTGGGCTAGTATGTAATAAACTTCAATTCTTAAAGAGGCTACGAAATTAATAAGTCAATTTGACATAATGTACCATTTCTAAACATTTGTTGGGTAAAGTAAAGCGTTTTGCCTTTGTGCTGGGCACATAACACTCTCATTTACTATCGGCTTTACCCAAAGATGTCGATGACCTTTACATCATAAGCTATATAAATCGCAAGGTCTGAAAGGTGTACTTTATTTACTTTACTTAGTAACCATTTTAGCTCCACTAACAAAGCAGTTCTATCTATTGTTGACTTTCTTAGATTCCCTCGAAATTCATATTTACAATTATTTTGTTCCTTAAACTAATGGTAAATACTTGTACTCATTTATCATACAAGATAATCTACTTTAGAGTAAACAAAACAATCGCACTTAGGGTTTCGTAGAAGAATAGAGTCACAAATACAGATACAAATCATGTTATCAATTAAATGTTTTCTTCACTGAACCAGAATAATGTTTCACACTTTTATTTAGGCTTTTACATTTTTTTCACAAAATAGAGAAAACAAATATGTTTAATTTATTGTCATCTTGAGATTAAATGTCCAGAAATATTTTCTTTCATCATTTATTAAAGGGAAGATTGTTTAAAAATGCATTGTCTTTCAACATCCTGATTGCTTATAATTGAACTGCTTAAGGCGAACTTTCATACTTGACAGGACTTGACGTCAATCCAATTTATTATTGTAGTTTGAATGTTTGATTCAGATAACACCAAGGCCAGAGATGTATGGCATCTCCATTTTGATAGTTTTGAGCGTTGATACGCAAGCGAACTTTCATACTTGACAGGACTTGACGTCAATCCAATTTATTATTGTAGTTTGAATGTTTGATTACAGATAACACCAAGGCCAGAGTTGTATGGCATCTCCATTTTGATAGTTTTGAGCGTTGTTACGCAAATAATACCTTGTCGTCAATGGCTTCCTTATTACTTGCAAGTGTTTCAGTTCGCTTCTAGCTACTCTCTCATCTCTTTCTCACTGGTTTTTCTTGTCAATGTCTCTATTACTCTCTTTTCAATACTCTCTCTGACTCTCTTTCTGTGCCTCTATCTTTTTAAAAAGCTATCCTTTCTCCCTCTCTGTCTCTCACTGTCTCTTTTCAAGTCAATCTTTTTCTCTACATCTCTACATATCTCACTGTCTCTTTGTCTGTCTATTTTACAGTCTATCCTTCTCTCTCTATCTCTTTACCTCATCCCTCTCTCCCTCTTTCTCTCATTCTCACTATTTTACTTTTCTATTTTTATAAATCTTCTGACATTTCTTCAGTAATAAATCACAACTAAAAAAAATGCTATCTATTGTGAAATGTTTTCATGTTTTTGTTGGCCCTGAAATAGGAAAAGTTTCAATAAGTTTTTATGGTCTCACTGTCAGTCTGTCTGTTTGTTATGTTTAGATATGAAAGACTAATAGCGCAATTATAAATACGACGTCGCCATGTTCTGTTGCGAGATAAAAAAAATAAGTGCATTGCCTTTGTCACGGATGAATGTCCGTATCGATCTATAAATATAATTCTCTTCTTCCATCAACAGGTCAAACGAGTAGTAAAGGAAAGATCAGGCTCTTATTTTGCGGATAGTCCACGAGAAAACAAGAGTAGTATTCACATTACGGATGACTGGCTGCGCGCTTGACTGTCGTTTAAATGTATCAACCACTGCCCGATCCCATCCCCCTTTGTCCAGCGGGAGGTTTGGACTAAGAACTAATCTAAGTAATCTACTAATTATACCGCTACTTCAGTCAAGTCCAAATTCTTTCCCTTGTTCGAGATACCAAACGAGATAATTAATTCCCTCTCGAGCGCTTTTTCTTTAGCCAAGGCTGTTTTCATGTCTTCGGCTATTTTCGCAGAAGTTGGTTCAGCGCCACGCCATGATGCTCTATCTTTTGCTTGTCTCCCAGATGGCTGAGTCGATACTGAAGGTTTCCCGGGAGGCTTTGAGGTGTTACTAAAGCGTTTTCCCTTGACCAACTTAGGCTCTCTTTCCAACCGTTGTCCAAATCCACAGAACCATTTTAGGGCTGCGAGAGTTGTACATTCTGCAGATGTGGTCATATTATCAGGGCCTTGTGGTTGCTATGAAGTGTAAGGGGTGTCTTGGGGGGGGTAGCACCTCTAGTAAATAGCTGGCTCACTCTTGGTCCTCTGTTGAAACCCAACTCTCAACATTATAATTATATAACGTGTTGAACGGCAAATGAGGAAACAATTATTTATATTTACAGATTTTTTTATTTCATCAATCTTTAAATATTATACCACAAAAAAACACTCACTTTTCTTATTCAAATTATTTCAACCTTTAATGATGTTATCGATACACTGCAATGTTCCTCATATATCAGGAGTTCTCAACCTGTGGATCGCGACCCCCTTGGGGGTTGATTAACGATTTGCCAGGAGTGGCCAAAGATTATCGAAACTATGGATTGTTAGTGTCTTTTCTTCTATTGCTGTATGTGTGTGCAGGGCGGGGGTCGCGGCAGAGTGGGGGGGGGGGTTGTAAAAAGGGGTCGACGAGCTTAAAAGGTTGAGAACCGCTGTCATATATAATCATTTTTTTCAGTCTACAATCTTTATAAAGACTTCACTGTATTATAATTTTGAAAAATTATCTCACTATTTACCATTAAGAATTGTTTCACACACTTTCTAGATTTTATTTTCAAAAGCTAAGTAGCTTTAAGAAAACTAATGTTTGGTTTTTTTTTTTGGAGATTGCTTAAATTATGTTTAAAAAATATTAAAATGATAAAAATGAAAGTACATGTCAAGTGTATTTTAACATAGTAATTGTATACTCTACAGAAATTATATTTCGTATTTTTGAGATATTTTGTGTCAACATTCTAGGATTTCATTAAATAAATAAATTTAAAAAAAAAACGTACATGAGTCTACAACAGTGAAAAATCGACAACCAAATGATCATTAAGTTTGAACAATGTTAAACCTTAATCGTTATGTAAACTTGGAACTTACATTTTGTCTTGTGTGTTTTTGGCAATGTAATCTTCTATTGAAAAAAAAAAATTACTAAGTAATAAAAAGAAATATTGAATATAAATTATTCGAACTTCTAATAAGTTATGCTGTCCCAACATCTAATAAATACCCCAACCAAAAACAACAAACAAACTACAAACATAAACGTTATGGGGGAAAGAAACGAAATTTCGTTTTCTAAACTAACATGTAAATCATCCACTGCGGAAGCAACAGAAGCTGCATAAATGTCCAATCCTCATCCCAGAACAGCTTACCAGCTTCACTCACAGTTTGTCGATGACTAGGTGAAACTCGGGAACAGTGACTCCTCGGACTAGTCTCACATTTTAGAAAGGCGTCTTTGGAAGACTCGGTGGAGACGACAAGTGACTCTATTGTGGTTGATAAACAACGTTCTGTCGTAGCAAATAGTGATTCAAACCTTTATAACTCGCTGAACTAAACATTGTACAATATTCCTTCAGGACGAACTGGGAAGTCTTCAACACCTTGTTTTGTTATCTGTAGTGTCTATACAAATGTTTTACTTGCAACAACAACAACAAAATGAACATCGGAAAACATAGAAACTAGTCGTTGCTAATGTACAACTCTAATGTTGATCTTTGAACCGTGTTCAACAGTCTGGACGCGGTTCCATTAACATACCTGTCTTTTGAGTTGTTTTAATGGATTGAGACTTATACTGAAAAAGGAAAAAAAAAACTATTTAAAAAAAATAAGCATAGATTAAGGATAGTTGGATCAATTAGTTTGGATCAGTCATGTCGTTAAATTTGTAATGGATCTAGACTAACTTATATATCTGTGCGATTATTTAAAAACATTAAGACTAATTGAACTATGATCCAGCATTAAATCTACGAATGTGTTTAAGCGTGTATGTATGTAATGTGGTTAACATTAATAATAATGATAATCTTAATTATCCGTGAGGAAAATTTGTTTTACAATTGTGCATTACAAAAAAAACAATACATAAAAGAGAGCAAACAATGACGCGTTATTGTTTGAAATGTGCCTTCTATCCATTTTTCCCTGGAATGCGAGATAAAATTAATAAGTGCGTGACTTAAATAGTTCCTGAAGCAATTTAAATTCTTATCGAAATCAAGACATTCTCTGGTGTTATCAATAATACAGATTTAAAAAAACAGCCATTAAAAAAGTGATGGTTTACACCGTTTGAATTGTTTAAATGGTAATTACTGAAAAACAAAGTCGTCTGCAATGTAACCCCCCCCCCCCTCAAGATAATCTTCTATCAACCCTTGTCTTATTAGACCTGTCCAGGTACTGCATGCTGGTCACAATATGTAGGACAGCCTTTAAGAAATAAGATGACTCCGTGAGCTCAATAAGAGATAACTCGTTGATCAGTGCACCCAGCACATTTCACATTACCATAGATAAATGTAAGGGCAGAAAACTGCTGACAAAGAAAGTGCTTTTTCCTGTCCATAGAGAGTTCTCTCTTGGTGTTCCACAAACTTGTGTTGGCGGGAAATGGCTTTAAATGTAAATAGAGCATGCCTGAAGACTAAACGATATATTAGGAGATCTAAACAAATAAACTTGAAAATTACACATAAACATAATGATGTCTGTATTTGTATCAACATTACAAGTATTACATTAATCGTATAAAGAACACTATGAACAGAAAGTATGTTTAAGGTGCGATTAGAAATATTCTTACCGATTGTTTTTGTTTAGTTTTTAGCTTTCTCAATGCGCTATAATCCTATCACTTGTCTGGACCAGTTCGGAAAGGGGGAGGGAATTTGGGGGTATCTTTGTGATCGTTTTTTAAGTACATAAAAAAAATTTCACTAAGGGTTCAAAAGTCCTCAAGGGGACTATTGTAACTTATACCATCACATTTGTCAAGTACGATTTCCTTCTCTTTTTTCAAGATACTATATATTAGTATATATAATTATAATATCAAAAAAAAAAAATACCAATAGTTAATAAGCCAATCGCATAATTTTGTAATTGATTTTGTGTTGTCAGGTAAAATAAAACATTTTATCAAATTTCAGATTCTTTTCTCAAAGATGTACAGCAACTGTCCATTTTCTAGGAAAATCGTTAGAGCCGTTTTCAAGAATCATGTCCACCCACTCAGTACCGCCTTTTTTACCCGATTAAGAGTTTGAAACCGGAAAAGAGGAATTGTAGTATTATGAAATATTTTATTTATTCTTGAGGTCGATATTTTTGTCATTGCTGAGCTCTAAAAGTACATATTTTCATTATTTCTTTATGTATTTTTGTTTTAAAGATCCACTTTCTCATTGCTCAGCAAGGGTAAGCACTCTGTTCGTCTTGGTTATCTCCCTCAAGTTAAATCTCCTTCATCTAAGCGAGGAAATGGAACAAAACGGTTTAGAAAATGTGTGTGTGTGTGTGTGTGTGTGTTGGGGTGGGGGCGCTACCAATGAACGTCTGTACAAAGTTACCTTTTCCTATTTCCTCAGTTAGAAGGTCGTTAGGCTAACAAAGTCAATGTTCAGTGACTGGACATCAAAGTCAAGCAAAGTTGTTTTCTTCTCTCTATCTTCTACCTAATGAGAAACGAGTTCCTAGAGTCTACCTCTTAGTTCTATTATTTATTACTATTATCATTATTATTATTTTGTTAATCTTTCCATTTGTATTTATGCTGGCAATCAAAAGAATAAAATATTTTGGATCTTTATTGTTATTCAACGTCATTAGTTTTTAGTTTAGAAAACTAATTCAATGATTCCATTTCTTTCATTTTTTTCGAGAATAAACAAAAAGTGAAGAAAAAAAGTTTGAATAAATATTTCCTGTATTGGGGTAGGGGAAGGAGTTAATGTTGTGAGCCAAACAAAAAAGAAACAAGGTTACATAGAAAGTTTGTGTGGAAACACAAACTCCGAATCGGCCCCCCGAAGTGGTCAGCTCAGGCAGGAAAAAATGCAGGTTTCAATATTTTCAGAAAAATATCGGTATTAAATTCTATCAGAAGTGGTCCACCCAGGTAGGTAAAAAGTCAGGTTTCAATATTTTCAGAAAGAATATCATAATGAAATTCTATCAAAGGCAAATGACAGAGAAGAATGGAGAAAGAAGTTTGACAGATCCTGTGTGGTGCCCCAAAGGTCCAGCAGACTATGGGATAGGTGAAATTGAATGTGAAGGTAGATGTGAAACTGGCCTAACTGATGTCTTATAATGAGTATCTAATTGTTCTAATTGTTTTGAATAGGCTCAATCTCTTATTGAAAAAAATTTTCCGTAAAAAAAAAATTCTTTAGTTTTGTGCACTATATCACAGTGCAAAACAGTTTTAAAAAATTTTGTAAATGTAGTATTTAGCATGACAGAACTTACATACAAATGTTAGAAATTGTATTATTTTATCAAAAATCTAAAACCATTTTTCATAAATGTGTTTAAAAAATGGTGAAAGGTCGCCTTCCTTCCTAAATAAAAAATTTCAGTGTTTGTTACTATTAATAGTGAATAGTTGTAAAAATGTTGTATTTGTATGGAAACAACTGCTTGCATAATTGATAAAAAAAATTAGATTTTTCGCTTTCAGAATGAAAAAAAAAGGTAGCCGTGGCATCAGAACTTTTAATGATCTAAAATATCATGATGTCGATTTTCATTTTCTCTTCTAGTTTATGAGATTTAAGCCGGCCGGACGGACGGACGGACAGACGGACACACAGGCTACACAAAACTTATAGCGTCATTTCCCCTTCCTGGGGCCGCTAAAAACAACCTTCATTCTTCGTGCTAGTCTAAGCTCTAACCAAATCTGTTGTATGTCTCCTACTTCAACAACGTGTAGCTCCTTTACAGTGGCTGAGTCCCACAAATCATTAATATAACGAGACTTAATTCTTGAAGGACATCGCATTGACCAACACTTTCATAATGTGGACACTGGTCATTTAAACTATAGCTTTATTTAAACTATAGAAGAAAAAAAAAACATGTCTCACATATCTGGATCCCATTTACACCGTCTGCACCCCAGCTTCTTTTAAGCACCAGTTCTTTGATTCTATGACGTTAAAGGTTACATTAAAATAAATTACAAAAACAAGATTTTTATTCTAAAATTGTAGACCTACTATGTTTATAATTCATCATTTTATCTTAAAGTCGCAACGCTTTATATATACTAAGATTTTATAAAATAAGCTTCGACCTTCATATTTTGCCACTACCAAAGCAGACAAAGGAAACATTTTAAAACACATCGTGTGGAAACTAATTCAATTAGTTCATTTGTTTTGAAAGAAAGAAAAGTGTTTTAATGAACAATGTAACAAAGAAATAAAAAATGTAAATTTTACAAGTACATGTTGCAAACAAACAACTCCTACTGCTCTTAATATATACAAACAAAGGTTACTAACCAATGTTACAAAACAAATGTTACAGGTCTTAAGGTTATAACAAGTTTTAGTAACAAATATCACAAGCAAACATCCGAAACTCAAGTTAGAATAATTTTTTCTATAATATTAATTTATAATATATGTTTTTCCCACACTAGCAATTTAAATATATTAGATGTGTTGTTTTTTTTTCAAAATCGAAAATCTTCTCTGCATTTACCAGAACATGAGCTATTTATCAGCTAAATTGAGAAGATTTAGCTTTATGATATTCAGTTCAAATTCTTATTTTCAAGTCTGTTTGAATTTGTTAGTCGTTGAATTAAAATGTTTATTTTAGTCTCTCTCTCTCTCTCTCTCTCTCTCTCTCTCTCTCCGTGTGTGTGTGTGCATATATATCATGATATATATATATATATACATATATATATATATGTACATACATAAATATATGACGTATCTTGTCGAAGCCCCTACCTAGCACTCACTAGATCCAGCGCAAGTGTTATGAGATATTTATGGCCTCACTAATAATGAATAAGGGGGAACAATGCGTCTGAGCAAATAACTATGTTTCCTGTGAGAGAAATTAGTGCCCCTGAGATAAAAACGTTGTTTGAATGTTTAATGCCTGAAAACTATTCCGTGAGTGTAATCAGTGTTTAAAACACACACACACACACAATATTATTTATGGTTTTGTATGTGTGTGTGTGTGTGTCCCACCATTCCAAGTGCTCACCCCCAATGTCTAGTGCATCGTTAAGTTTGCTTGACTGGACAGACAGCCAAATATGAATAGCACAGAACGATGCAAGACCTTGTTATACTGGTAGGAGAAGTTCTTTTCAAAAAGTAAATGAAGACAGTATTACGCTCTGGGCGTGCTGTTCACAGACCTTTGCTCAGGGGCAAGCTAATGAGGCACTACTTATTAAATAAAGCCGCCACAACGTCTATGTAGTGCATGACGGGTCGAAAGAGTAAATTTAATTAGACAGGAAGGGCGGCGACAGGAATGGTATCTATACGACAAGGAATTTATTCCAATAGTTTTAACATACCAAAAAACACGCACATTACCGTATTTCCGCACATATAACCCGCGGGTTATACAAGTTTCTACACACGAGTGGCAGCTGTGCGGGGAACACAAGGGTACGGGGTTTAACAAATTTATACTAGATGAACATGATGGTATTACAGTTATGAACATACTGGTGGGTCTTTAATACCTCTTATAGTTAGTTGTGTGGTTGTGAAATGTCTATAGAAAAGCACTATGGACAGGCCACATTCTAGACCTCAAGAAAACATAAAATATTGTATTTTTTTTAATCAGACAATTATTATTTGTTAAGAGAAAGAGAATCATTCTAAAAGTTGTATAAAAGAGGAAATGTCTTTTTTAAAGTATTTTTTTTCTTTTTTATTCTCTTTCTCTCTTTTTTTATATCTTGTTTGCCTCACCTTGACTTCATTGTCTTGGACTAGAATACACTGCAATGCTAACCTTTGTCAAAAAATAAGTTTTGAAACATTGTGCTAGCCTGCCCTTGATGTCAGTCATTACCGTTTATGGTAGTGCTTTTTTTATTTTTATACATTTTATAAAATTAGAAGTTTATACAACTAGAAATATAAAATTTCGAATTCACACAGTGATGCTATTTAATATCGACTTTATACTTTTAATATTGTTTGTGCTGTCTAAAGGTTTAAAAAAGTTGTTTTATTATTATCTCTATTTCATAACAATTTTGTGGCATGTATATTTTGTCATATTTCACGTCTTCTTTAAGTCAATTAAATATTACTAAGGAAAAAGATAGATTCTTAAATGTTCTATAACTCTGCTATGCATCATCTAAACACCATAAGCCAATGATACGGGTAGTCAAACTTGAAAAAACTCTGGAAAGAGTAATGTCTGCCTTTATCAACGTGACCGATTCACTGTACTATTCTAGAATACGAGTTTCAACGTAAGGATTTAGCTTCTTAATAAATTAGCTAAAATGAGGATTTGACAAAAAAGTATTTTAGTAGTAATTAACACCGTAAACATCTAAGAGCTGGTCTATTTAATAATCAAAGAGTTAGTATTTGATAGCAATGGTGTGTTTTTCATGCAGTGTTGCTTAAATATGATTTGTCTATATATCTGATGCTTTTATTAATAAAAACAAGTTAACTTTCTGGACTTTATGGAGTAAAATAAAAAAAACAACATTAAAGTTTACAATCAGGTGTAAAATATTAGCACTATATTAGTTTGTTTTAGTATGTTTTAGTATGTTTTAGTATGGAATGATCGCTTGACTGAGTAGAAAAAAATAAGTTCAGTTCAACAATTAAACTTCAAGGAGTCAAGGAGACTCAAAAGGGAAGATGGTCTATAGCATCTTTTTCTGTTTCACGTTCATTGATAGCAAAGCCAGTGTATGTGTGTTTTAGAAGCGCTTGTATTTAATATGAATACAAATAATTGGTTTTTATCCACTACCTGTTTTTAATTTTCTTCAGCATGTCTAAGATTAAAATAATTCCTAATACAATTGATTTGGTCAATTATGAGTAGATATATGCATCATCATGATTTTCAACATTATAATATAATCATTTCACTATGCTGTTTGCAATGTAGTCTACAAATGATAAGATATACTTCTTCTGTGTAGTACGCGTATATGTTTTGTATGATATGCACACAGTGCGACTAATTGTTGTGTTCGTTGTGTGTGTGCACATTCTGGATGATGCGCACTCCGTGTCACACAATTGAATGTGTCCGCTAAATGAGAAATATCCCCCGGGCTAAAATCTAGGTCACCCATCGAGATATTTTACACAGATACGCAATTTCCAAATCTCTTTATCTTCTAAAAGTGTTTCCCAAACTTTTATTATGTCCTACTAGCTAAATATTCCAGTAGTTTGTGGAACATCTATTCAGGCCTCGCGGAAAACTAGGGTTCCGCGTAACACAGTTTGGGAAACATTGTTCTAAAAGAAACTGGATTCCTATAATTATTTGAGACCATTTGGTTCAATATTATTGACCATCAAAAGGCTGGTTTGAGTGATGCCTTCATATCGTTTCAAAAAATGTTCATTAATTTAATCTAATATTTAACATTTGAAATTGATTTCGGATCTTCTTTAAATAACATTGATACGTGACAAAAATCGTCTACATAATTTACAATCGACTATAAACCATAACGTATCCTTAGACGTGTACCAAAGTCAGACATAGCTTGTAAGTCGAAAAGAGAACAGCAAAAATAAGGCCTTCCACGTACAACATGGCGATATCCTTCTTTGAAGACCCAAAATCTGTGGGCATCAACTGGAGAGAGGCTGTGGAAGTTGCCTATGACCGATCTCTATGGAAAGAGACAGCTTGATGCCCTATTCGAGGGAGGATCTAAGTCTAAGTAAGAACAGATTGAATTTAAACAACACTTTTAATAAACAATTAAATAGAGATCTGTAGAACTTAGCTCATTATTAATACATAAAATTGAAGTCAAACAAAGGGCAGGGGCTACACATTTAAATAATGCACTTCATGTCTACAATTCATTGAGATAAAAAAAATGGAAAACAACATAGATCTCTATTGGTTCAATTCCTGTTGTAAGTAGGTATGTGCCTAAATAAAACAATAAACCCGATAAAATAATATTCAAAAAAAGTACGGCCGAATGTATTTTTATTTTATTTTCTATCCTTCTATGGTTACAATTCCCCAATTCTCGTCCACTGAGGAACTAATGATTGGACCTCCTCATTTCTAATACCAGCTTCGACCGGTAAACAATGGCCGGATATTACTAATATTGTCAAAGACGTCGAGCCGATTCAGACGTGGAAATATTGGCAGAATAATTTTGTCTTTTACTGAGTTTGGTAAAACTAGGTCACGGCCTCGGGAATACTGTAAGTTTTGGTAAGGCAAAGGAAAGAAAACCTAAAGAGATTTTTTTTCTTTGATTACTACCAATTGTACAAGCTAATTAAATTTTTCATAACCAAGGCCGCGGTTAGATCATAGGCCTACAGTCCGTGCAAAGTAAACCTAATATACTATTTAAAAAAAATAAAATTATATATATATATATATATATATATATATATATATATATATAAATACAAATACGGTATACTTTTCTCTGGACTTCAACCTACTTAGTGCTATTTATGAAGTGCGATTTAGTGGAATATATTTTTAAAACGTTAAAGGCCTCCATACAATTCCTGCCCAGGGTCTCCATTTGATTTATTTAAGTTCTGTAAAAGAATGTGTTTTATAATTATGTTTATAGAATACGATATGTGTTGAAAAAAAAGGGGGACAACCTAGTTAATTAACGTTCTAGGGATAAATAACACAAGTTAAAAGATAGAGACCAGGAGACACGTGAGATTATCCAATGGCCGCAATAATTTGACTTACACGTGTCCAATAACTGCCGAAATGATATTTTGCCATTTTGTGACTTTATTAAAACTTTGTATGATTTTAAATTGATTAGTAAGCCTGTGAATATTTGTTAATCACTAAATAAGTTTACTTTGTTTTAGCTTTACGTCTGTGAGTTAATAAAATGCACCTACAGGGAAGGCTGGAGGAAATGTCTTAATCTCTATCTTACCGTTATACCCTAACCATCAGCTCTGAGAATAGAATGCTCTAGTAAGCAGTCACATAGGTTATAATTAACAAAAAAAAAATCTATATGAAATATTAGATAGTGTGCTTTAAAAGCAAATGTCATTTTTTTCCCCAAATCAAGCTTGGGCTCAACGTTTGGAAAAAAAAAAAATCTAGCTCCAAACTTAATCAGCTGTTAAACTTCAATAATAGTCAATCAATATATGATAACCGAGGCAGAATAATGCGAAGACACCCCCCCCCCCCAAAAAAAAAAATCTTGAATAATCAATTATCAAGTTTGGTCGGAAGCACGGTACAAGGTTCAAGGAGAATCATCGATTCTATATCTCGCCCACAACGTGTCATTTTGATGGTTGTCTAACCTATGAGCAGATGAGTGATTAGATGCTTGGGCCAAAGTGAAAGTCGCTGAAACAAATTCTTCTTTCTGTTGTCTAACACGTGACTTCTCTCTTTCTGTTGTCTAACACTTGACTTCTCTCTTTCTGTTGTCTAACACGTGACTTCTCTCTTTCTGTTGTCTAACACGTGACTTCTCTCTTTCTGTTGTCTAACACGTGACTTCTCTCTTTCTGTTGTCTAACACGTGACTTCTCTCTTTCTGTTGTCTAGCACGTGACTTCTCTCTTTCTGTTGTCTAACACGTGACTTCTCTCTTTCTGTTGTCTAACACGTGACTTCTCTCTTTCTGTTGTCTAACACGTGACTTCTCTCTTTCTGTTGTCTAACACGTGACTTCTCTCTTTCTGTTGTCTAACACGTGACTTCTCTCTTTCTGTTGTCTAGCACGTGACTTCTCTCTTTCTGTTGTCTAACACGTGACTTCTCTCTTTCTGTTGTCTAACACGTGACTTCTCTCTTTCTGTTGTCTAACACGTGACTTCTCTCTTTCTGTTGTCTAACACGTGACTTCTCTCTTTCTGTTGTCTAACACGTGACTTCTCTCTTTCTGCCTTATTTTGATTTTTTTTTGTTCCCTCTTGTTGTCTTTGACAGGTGTTGCTTTCCCTCCCGTCCACTCTAGACAATGAATACATTAAAGTTGACATCTGTACTGATACATTCATCAGCATCAACATATCAGCTCCTTCACTTTCGTTGTTCGGGTGCTGTGAAGTCTCTACAAAGTCTCTTTTTTTCTGTCCCAGTCAGCAGCTGGCCTTAGTAGAATAGAAAGAGAGATGCCGGTCCATTCTTTCACAATGTCCAGCCAGTTTTTCTTTGGATTACCTTTTGTTTGAGCTGTTTCCACTATACATACTACAAGAACATAAATAAAACAGAATGTATAATGTGAACCTGTATTTTTAGTGGTCATTATTTAGTTCATGACTTTCTTTTGAAAATGAAAATTTTTACGTCTATTTCAAACCTCTTGCATTATGGGATAGAATTGGGGAAGGTTCAAACTCTGGACATCTACCTAGCTAATGCATCAAGAAAATCTCCCCCACCCACGTATCCCCCTTCAACATGTCCACAAAATATTAGCCCAGAGCGCACTCAGCTTGCTATAGAGGTGAAAAAAAAGCACAGATGCAATCTACTAAAGCAGTAAACGAAAAAGATTTTTGATGATAAAATGTCAAAATAGTTCTTTTTAAGTTACTCGATTTTATCAGCCCCTGTGTTCTTTAAAGCTGAGTACATTTTGTGCTGAACACGTCATGTGACATTCTGAACAATGACACTTTCAATTATTAGCTCCCTCCATAAAGAAATGCACTTAAGCGATACAGACAGACGGAAGAACAAATAGCGACGCAAGACAATATCTTGAAGAACAGGAAACATTTATAGAACGACGTGAATTGCAGTGATTCATTTTCAAAGACCAGTCAATTCAAGAATTCTTTTTTTTTTTTTTATTTCTCTAGAAACGAAACAATGTATTTCTGTATTCCTGGAATTTTCTTCATTGGTCTCCAGTGACCACAGGTTGCCACGTCACATGTACAGGCCTACTGTAACGATTGGTCTCAATCTGACTAGGTAGGCCTACACCCACGAGTGACAGTTCTGGGCCAGTCTCTCAAACTGTCCTGACTTCTTGCCCACCTGCTGGCATCTGCATCCGAATGTCGGTGCTATGTATTTCTGGGCCTAAATTTTGATAATGATTTTCGAAATCCCTGTACCTCTCTAGGTCTCTTCCACAGTCGTGTGGCAATACAGAAGGGCTTGGTATCCTACACAGCATGGCAAGGGGAATGAGACCTTGACTCAAAGAGCCTTGACCCCACAAACTGAATGTCAGTCAATGATTATCCAGTAGAAGAGTGAACTTAGGACTAAGAGTTCGACCAAAAGCACAACCAGAAAAAATGTTTGCCTGTGTTCAAGGGAGATCCGCCAGACTTTTTTTTTCGGACGATACAAAAACATCATCAGCTCAAAACACAGTTTAGAAAAACATCTTTTTTAGCAGAAAAACATCTCTTTAGCAGCAAAACACATTTTGTGCATTAACTTTTGCGTAATCGTAGCTAATTGTGTTTGGCTTTGTATATTCCTTTTCAACCTTACAGACGAACTACCATGAGAGCATTGATAAAACTTTTGTTCATGTTAAAAGAATTGCATCTTCCAGAACAATTGAATTTTAGATTCCAGTGGAATACTTTGCATTTAGTGGTAGCTTTCTACATCTTGCTGTTCAATGGAAAGAATCAATAGTTCCTGATTTCAATACCTTTAGGATTTGGTGAAATAAACTAAATTTCACATTTTTTTGGTCGACAATTGACTTAAGTCAGTTGATTGAATTGTAAAGTCTTAGACACTCTCAGGGAATATGTGACGTGTAAATTTTTTGGGTGAAGCTACTCTTTCTCTCTCTGTCTCTCTATCTCTCTCTCTCTATCTCTCTCTCTCTATCTCTGTGTCTCTAGCATTCTGTCTGATATTCTATATCTTTTAACTTATTTATTTTGCACTCACTCATTCATCTTTCTTTGTCCGTCTTTCACTTTGCTTCTCTTTTTTCACTCTGCTCATTCCTTTTCTCTCTCTATATGTCGCTCACTCTCCCTCTCCCCCTCTCTCTCTCTCTCTTTCATTATCTCTCTCTTAACCTTGTCCCTAAATATGTCTGTCTAACGCCTTTTTCTTTGCTTATCACTTTTGTTACTATTTATGTCTCTCTCTCCGTCTCTCTCTCTCTCTCTTTCTCTCTCTCTCTTTCTTTCTCTTTCTCTCTCTTTTTATTTAATTCCTATGATTGAAGTTTCTATCTGATTAGCATGATGATATTGTCCCGCTTTATGTGTGCCATCGTTGGTTTGATAAGTTTCAGAAAGATATCCAATGAAAACAGATTTTCCTATTTTATTCCGACACATGCACAGAACACAGAACTGTTTTCCCCCTAATATGCGGATTTGATGCTCTGATGGAAGCATGGTGTCTAATTTTTTACTCATCAGCATTTGCAAATTTGATATGTATTTAGTTTATTCAAAAGAAAAATACAAATAATGACTTGCAGTATCTCCCTACGTATTAAAAATGCTGGCATTTGTTACAGTTATACTATTTTTAATTAGTAGTTGAGTGTGTAGCGACGTTGAAACAGACATCTAACCTAAACCTGACAATAACAAACTGTTCCTCAACAATGTCAGGTATCCGTTATGGTTGGATGGGCTCAGGCGTCTCTTAAGTAGTATTGTGTTATGTTCCCCTTTCAGACCTTGCGATGTATAGGGCAGTTGATGTAAACTAAGGGGAGATAAGCTATGCTTTTAAAAGGTATGTGTTCATTTTCGTGCAAATTTTGACCACTGCTATAAAATATTTTCTGCGCCCTTTCGTTAGTAATGGGTACAATTTTGGGTGTGGATGATAACCTAATAGTGTATCCATTTAATTTTCAACATATTTTTTAAAAAAAAGGTAACTAATTAGGGGTGATGAAGAAGATTTGATACGAAGAGAAACTGCCACGCGTTGAGATATTAATAAAATTATAGCTTTAATTTTTCTTCTCTTAGTTGGCAACATTAAAATACAATTTAGCGTCCTTGACATTGCAATAATAATCGTTCTATTTTCTATTTGGACATTGCTTCTTATCTTCCTCTTTTTCTTTCGGTTACCTTCAAGAGCTGTTCTCTTTTCTCCATATTGCATATTGAAACAAGAATCTAACATCCTGAAGCTTGAAAATCCTCAATATTTCTTAATTTTCTTGTATTGCCATTGAGATACACACAAAAAAAGATCTTATACCACTTTTCCACATATAACTTACTCAATATTTTAATATTTTTAATGTATATTTTTTTATGTTTTTCGTAGGACTAACATGTGGAAAATACATTTCACTTTCAATTTCAGGCACAACTTTTTCCTAAACAGAAGTAACCAATATTACCTTTTTTTACCGTATAACCTGAAACGTTTCTTAACCGTACTCCGGTGGAGCGGTCAGGCATTAGAGATTGTGAATTATTTCTAAGAGCAGTTTAGTGGGGGGATAAACGTCAAATAAAATAGTTCTTATAGAATTCTAGGACTCCATCAATAGGATATGAAGAAACAAAACTTAATGTGGTCAGGAATTCAGTAAAGTAAATTTAAAATTGTGTTCAAAATAAGGCATTTAGATAACATCTAAAAAAAAGGGTAAGAGAGAGAGAGAGAGAGAGAGAGAGAGAGAGAGAGTTGAAGAAAAAAAAAAGAAGAGATTTTGGAAGAAAAAATGGAAAGAGGACAATAAAAATAAAAAGTTTATAATTTTTATCAAGAAAATTATTTTTAGAGTATGTAATATTTTGTTTTTAGATTTCAATGCCAGAATAAAACAAATAGAAATTCATTAATTTAGTTTTGATCACAATTATCTTTTAAAGTTCTCTAAACGTGTTACATTGATTGGGAATTGTTGTAAATCAGTGTATCATTCTACATGTGTAAGTTTTGTTTCCTTTAGGAGTCGTATATATTATAGATGTAAAAACTCAGGTTTCGAGTCAACGTTCATCCAGCTTCCATTAATACGTACTGTAATGTTGTGTAGAGTGATTTCCTGGACAAACGGTTTCTCTTCGAACTGTTGTCCAAAAGGCTCAGAAATCAAAAGCCAAACCAATTCCATTCTCTACCGTCTTCAGAAAGTTTTGCACTAGAAGGAAATTGGCTTGGCTACCTAGAAGGGGGCTCGAGGTTCGACACCCGACTCGGGCAGAGTTGTGTTTACTGAGCACCTAAAGGCAGCACGGAAAACCTACTCCTAGATACCCCCTCCTCCCTACTGGTCCACAAAAGAGATTGGGCTCTGTACTCTGAGAGCTCTGAGCGCTCAAAAGCTATAATAATAATAATAATAATGTATGTGTCTCTGATAGTTATGTATGTGTCTCTGATAGTTATGTAAATGCCTTTCATAGTTGTTAATGTGTCTGTGATAATTGTGTGTCTCTGTCTGTTATATATGCTTCTCCGATAGTTGCGTTTGTATCTCTAATAGATGGATATGTGTGTATGATATTTATGTATTTGTATCTGATAGTTATGTATGTGTCTGTCATAGTTGTCAATGTGTCTCTGATAGTTATGTATGTGTCTCTTATAGTTGCCAATGTGTCTCAAATAGTTGTGTATCTGTTTATTCTCTGATAGTTGTGTGTCACTAATAACAGTGTGTAGGTTTAAGATAGTTGTGTGTATGTCTGTAATAGCTGTATTGCGTGTCTCTAATAGTTATGTATGTGTCTCTGATAGCTGTGTATGTGCCTCTGATAGTTTTTTATGTGTATCTGATAGCTGTGTATGTTTCTCTGATAGTTTTTTATGTATCTCAGATAGTTGTGTGTGTCTCTGATATTTGTGTATGTGTCTCCGATTGTTGTATATGTGTCTGTGATAATTTGATAGTTGCAAAAGTATGTTTGATAGTTTTCAATGTGTCACTGATAGTAGCCGATGTATTTCAGATAGTTTTCAATGCTTCTCTGATAGTGGCCAATATATCTCAGATAGATAGTTTTCAATGTGTCTCTGATAGTTGCAAATGTGTCTCTGATAGCTGAGAAAGCAGAATAATAGCTTTCAATAAAGTAACTTTTTCTTCTTCTTCTTCTTTTGATTCACTTATAAAAAAAAAAAAACTACTCTTTTTAAATGTCTCTGTGAGACTATATTTCCTCGAGAACAATGACTACGACATAAACTATATACGTTTACACATTAGTCATCAGACTAAGCAGGAACGTAATGTAAAAAGTCAATGTCATTAGTCTGTGATCCTAACTTTTAGAATTATACGAGTCACAAGATACGTAAAGTTTGTAAACTGTATCTACGGTATTGTTTACAAACTGACAGTTCACCTGTCCTTCAAGTATTATGAGTGTTTATCGATCGTCTCAAGTCTAGGAGCATCTATAAAGGACTTAGTTTCCCTAAAGAAAAACAAATCTTTGCAAGAAAAATATATTCATAAATATCGCCGTTATCTTTCTTAGGGGATGTGGTGGCAAAGTGTTAAAGAGCTTGGTTTCCTAACCGAGAGGTCTCAAGTAAGAATCTCGTTGAAAACTGGTATTGTAAACTTCGTATTTAAGAGACGGGCCGCGGGGGCTGAGTGGTTTAGTGCTTGGCTTCCAAACCTGGGGTCCTGGGTTCGAATCTCGGTGAAGACTGTGATTTTGAATTTCGGGATCTTTAGGCGCCTCCGAGTTCACTCAGCTCTAATGGGTACCTGACATTAGTTGGGGCAAAGTAAAGGCAGTTGTTCGTTGTGCTGGCCACATGACACCCTCGTTAGCCTTGGGGCCAAAGAAACAGGTACACCGGCTACACCAAAAAGCTAGCTAATTTTATCTAATAGTATGTAATATACTAAAAATCACTGTTGCCAAATAAATGCTGAATATTAATTTGTTCCTCAAGGAAATTAGTTTTTGCAGTGCACACAAAAATAGCATAGCCCTTTAAAATGCATAGCTCATCAACATTTACAAGAGGCTGTATATTTTCTATATGAACCCCCAATAATTGCAATTTCCGATATCAATATATTTGTTTTTTAAATATTTTTTTATTCTTCAAATTAATATTTTGTACTTTAACATTCAAGTGTTTGATTGACTCTATCTTAATAATCTGATACTTAATCCTCAGGTGTGTCAGTGGCTACCAGCTGTTTCACCCTCGTGGCCATCAGCCTGGAGCGCTACTTCGCCATCTGTCATCCGCTCAAGTCTCGGAGTTGGCAGACGTTGTCTCACTCGTACAAGGTCATCGCCCTGTGCTGGGTCTTCGCTCTAAGCCTCATGATGCCTTTAGCCATCTTTCATGACCTTCGGAGGGTGAGTAGAAAACTGTAACTCCTTTTTTTTTTTAATTCAGGTTCAGTTTATTTTATTGTCCTTTATTTCAAGAAATCATTCACGCTTTATAAAGCTGTTAAAATTAAATAGGTTTCAAGAAATAAAGAGTGTAAACAAAATAAAATTTAAATGTTGAAATATTGAGACAAAAATGGTGAGGATAAACAGGCATAAATAAAAGACGGTCGATAAAAAGGGAAAACGATGTAAGTCGAAGATAGAAATTTATGTGGAAGTATGAATGGAATATTTTTTTTGGGGGGTTGAAAAGGACATTGAAGAGGACATTGACTCTGGATATATTTACTATTATTCTATCAACTCTCTTCTTGTTCAAGTTAGAGACAAAGGGCAAAAAAAAAAATTGGGGGGAGATAATAAATTTATCTTGCTAAAAGCGAGAGTTATGGGGTTTATTACTTTTATCTCTTGGCCTAGATTTCAAAGTAGTGACAATTTATCTAGAAGTAAGTCAGATTTCTTGGTTCATAACACCCACCACCGCTCCCATTTAATAATTTTATTCACATAAAATATAGGGCCTATAAATATTTTTACAAGTAATTAGGACTTACAAAATAAAAAATCTTTTCAGAAATAAGTGATTGATAGACAGAAAGACAGACGGACAAAGATCATATGGGAATAGAGAGATGGAATAAGAAAGAGTGCGTCTCAGATAGAGACATGAAAAATTTCGAGAGAGAGATTGAGTGTGACAGGCTTTTGTGGAAAAGAGACGAAGAAAGAAAAGTGAAATGAGAAGAAAGAAAGAGAGATAGAGAGAGAGAATTGTTCGAGAGGGGAAAAGAGAACATAAAAATAAAGTGTAAAAGAGAAAAGGGTCAGAGAGAAAGAGAAATGAATAGCTAATTACACACAAGTTATACACAAATCACTAGCATATGTCTCTATCTTCAACCCAAGTCTTACAGATGAAAGATAATTTATCACGTGATGGTTGTATTTTAGATTTCCAGTAGGTCCATTACAAGATAATGGCATCACTACACTCCAAATCATGTAAATGGTAACTCACCCAGTAGACTGCGATGTGCAAGTGGGGCATTTGGACGTCGGGTCAAGCTATTCAAAAATATTACAGAAGACAGGGATCACACAACAATTCCTTATCATAAAGTGTATAGAGCCAAAGGCATCGATAATGAATATTTGCCGCGTGGCATTAACTGCAATGTTTGTGGTCTCAAAGGTATTTGTCAAAGGCAATATGGAGTTTTATGACGTGGGGAATAAAGCTGCAACGCAACCTTCTACTCAACAAATGAAATAGGACAAGTGTGATCAAAGCGTTATACGAGCTTAAAGATAGTGGATTGAAATCAAGACATTGCGATTTAATGGCATACATCAACTCCATGTATGTTACAGTAATAAAAATCTAAATATAATCTAATATATCTAAATATAAATATACACTACAAAACTTACCTACTGGAAAGAGCATAACTCGGATAACTATATCTCTCAATAATGTAGAAGCTATTTTCCTTTTTTGTGTTGAATAAAATAATTAATTATTAATTGATTTTTTTCTTGCATTAACTCATTATTTGTTTGGTACATGAGATAGTTGTTAAGGTTTCAACTTGATCCTAGAACGGATGTGGGAATAACAACGTGTACATTTATCCAAGTGGACAAAACTCTACATATTTAGACATGAATGTGAATACTAAAGAATTAATTTCTCATTGTTATCAAACAAAATAATTTATTACCAGTAATTAATTGAGTAATTATTTATTTTTTAATTGATTCGTGTACAGTTTTGCCAATGAATAATTGTGCAAATTTTTAACTTAATCCGAGAAAGAGTGTGGGAGAAATCACGAGTTTTTTTTTACTCTAGACACAGTGAGTTGATATAAGCTTTGTAATCAGAACATTTGAACAGTTTGTAATCAGAACATTTAAACAGTTTGTAATCAGAACATTTGAACAGTTTGTAATCAGAACATTTAAACAGTTTGTAATCAACATTTGAACAGTTTGTAATCAGAACATTTAAACAGTTTGTAATCAGATCATTTAAACAGTTTGTCATCAGAACATTTGAACAGTTTTTAATCAAAGCATTGGAACAGTTTGTAATCAGAACATTTGAACAGTTTGTCATCAGAACATTTGAACAGTTTGTCATCAGATCATTTGAACAGTTTGTCATCAGAACATTTGAACAGTTTGTCATCAGATCATTTGAACAGTTTGTCATCAGATCATTTGAACAGTTTGTCATCTGAACATTTGAACAGTTAGTCATCAGAACATTCAAACAGTTTGTCATCAGAACATTTGAACAGTTTGTCTCAGAACATTTAAACAGTTTGTAATCTGAACATTTGAACAGACTCTTGATGTTTATTCTAATCATAGACACGTAAGTACACGTTATCTTTGAGGAAACGCTCAGAATTGTTCTGTCTCCACAATCTCATAGTTTTTGTTGTTTTTTCCTTGAGCAATATTAGTTTCAACTAAAACACATATTTAATACAGTTATTACAATATAGTTTGGTATTGGACACAATGAGTAATTACAGGATATATGTGACGGTGCTCGCCACTTTATATTCTTTCCCATCTCTGATCAATCCTTCTGACAAAACTGATTAAATCACTCCAGAAAGTATGACATGTAATCTCAACCAGGGAATAGACTAATATATTCCACAAGGCTCTGTCGAAAATAATCTACGTCTGCTAATCATAAACTTGGTCCAATGATATCTGTAACATAGAGAGAGAGAGAGAGAGAGAGAGGGAATCATAGAGAAACTTTATCAAAAAGGGAGAGAGATAGAAAGAAAGAAATAGTCAGAAAGACTTTTTTTTTACTGTTTTTAAAAATGAAAGAAGGGAAACATATGACCCAGAATTGAAATTGATGTCCTAGATATTCGTGGCACGGATTGGACTGGGATCTACCAGGATCATCTTTGGCTCCCCAGGCTGATGGATCTAGCCCTGAGATTTGGTGCACCATGTTGACCCGTTGGGAGTACGGCCCTGATGGTGCGCCTTAGTTTATTATACGTCCATCAGGAATCTCAATGTCGAGTGATGTCCCCCATCAGACAGTTTGGTTCTAGATGGACCCGATAGCAGCCTGGATAATAACGTTTAGCTTGCCCTGCAAATATGATCAGAGGATTGAGCTGACGGAAGGGGGAGAGGACCAAACGATTCACCATCTACTCCCCCAAACACATTCAGTCGTTACAGTTTCCCTTGAAGCATGTGTTTATTCAGAGGAGGTTTAATAATGCTTAGTGTATCTGAGATTGGTTTGATGAATGGCCAGTGACGTACATCATCGGTATTCTCTTTGAATAGCTAATAACACTTTTAATATGAACACAAGTTAAAAAAATTAAACTACATTTTTAACAACAATTCTTACAATGATTAAAACTGCAATAATTTTTTTTAGAAACAATTTAACATTAATTTTAAATAGATCAAGACTAGCAATAAAATAGTTGTCCGATATCGAAGTCGGTTTACGCTTGGTTTACACATGGTTTATACTTGGTTTACGCTTGGACGTGATATATGGAAGGAACCAGTTGAGCTACGGATGGACGGAAAGATTCTGGAATGAAATAAAAAGCCCAAGTACCTCGGGGTCATCCTCGATCAGAAACTTACTATATACGACCATATACAGCAGGTGCGAGAGACAGCTACCGAGAAGCTAAACTTTGTGAAAAACTAGTTGGAACAATGTGGGGAGCGAGAGCGGATGTGCTGAGAGGACTGTACATGGGTGCAGTACGCTCTCACTTGGACTACAGTGTACATGTTCAGGTCTGGACTTCGCAAACGACTCTAGCAAGCCTAGATGATGTTCAGAACCGCGCCATGCGACTCATCTGTGGAACGTTTCGGACAACGTCAATAGCCGCTGGCGAAATTATGGCGAACGTGCCGCCGTTGAAGTTGCGCACATAGCGAGCCGTCCTACTAGCTCACGAGAGATATATGCAGCTGGAGGAAGGATGCACACTCAGAAGCATGGTTCGCTACCAATGGGGTTTCTGATTCAGTTGAGTGGTTAAGCGCTTGACTTCCGAAACTGGGGTCCTGGGTTTAAATCTCGTTGAAGACTAGGATTTTGAATTTCAGGATTTTTCAGGGCTCCCCTGAGTCCACCCAACTCTAATTGGTACCTGACTTTAGTTAAGGAAAGTAAAAAGAGTGTCTAACCAAATCTTTTAAATCAAGTTAAAAATCTATGGCGAAGAAATTATGATGCGCACTCAAAAAAAAATACAAGATTGAGGTTCCAGAGAGCTAAGAGAGAAAGAGAGAAAAGGAAAGAGAGCGGACTGAAACAGATATACTAATTGGTTCAAATGTTGTCCGTTCATTAAAATTATTTTTAAAAAAGGGAGGGGGATATAAATCCTGGGAACAAACCAACGGGCGTAGCCGGTGTATACTGCTAGTAAACAGAGGAAAAATAAATATTTAAAAAAATGAGGTGAATGATTACAGTTTATAACCAGCCAACCCCGCCTCTCAGCCCACCCCAAGCTTTTACTCTTTGACAGTTTGTATGATAGTCTAACGGATTGTTCAGCAGTCTGAAAGATTTTTTGATAGTCTGAGAGATTGTTAATATTATGACATTCTTTGGTTGTCTAAAAATATATTTGAAAGCTTGACCGATGTCACACTAATAAACTACCCATGTACCCCAAACTGACAAATTGTCTTACTGACCGATGCCAAAACAGCCCTTTACGGTCTGAAAAACTAGGATACGTCCTATATAAAGCAACTCAGGACAGCTCTTGTAAACCTTAACATCAACAGCAAGGAAACTGTTCTAAAATATATTCCAGCACATATTGAATTAGAAGACAATGAAAAAGCAGACACTCTGGCCAAAGATGGAAGAAAGAACATACAAATAAAAATTCCTTTCTACACAGAAGAAATGATGAAAATAATAGAGTGTAGAATAAACAATTACAATTACAAGAAAAAGGACGCCTAGTATAAGCTTTCTCGATAAGACCGACGCATTATTTTTCGACTCAGAACCAGACACAACAGAATGAGATAACAAATGTTCCGGAAGCTTAAAGTCGGTCCGAGTAAAACCTGCCCTTGTGGAGCACCACCAGAAAAATGCTGATCATGTCCTTCAAAGCTGCATACTATATAACAGGCCTGAACAAGCCTCTGGCCCCAAAACTGTCCTATAGAACAAAAGCTATACGGAGAACTGCCTGATCTGGAAACCACAGTGCGGTTCATCTCAGATATAGGATTACTGATCTGAACCCTCCGACATGTAAAATGAGAACGAAGAAGAAGAAGAAGAATTAGGTTATGGTTTGATAATCTAATCAAATGTCACATACCATATGGTTACTATTAACTTACTATATAATTGATTTAAATAATACATGAGAATAGATTGCAGTATTTAAAGTTCTTCTATAAGCGCAGCATCTGTTTAGAACTATGTACATTGAGTTTAAAGACCGCTCTACAAACGAAGAGATTAGTCACAGGGTTACTAGAACTATTGGACCCCACGATGACCCGCTAACTAGTGTAAAAAACAACAACGGAAACTAAGACTCTATGGCCATATTACAAAATGTTTGGGGCTTACAAAGACATTCCTTCAGGGAACAGTACCAGGAAAAAGAAGAGGCAGACAGAGAAAGCGATGGGAAAATAAAAGAATGGACGGCCTGCCATTGAAAGAAGTTCTATACAAGGCAAAAAGCAGGAATGGAGAAAGATGGTTGACAAATCTTGTGTGGTGCTCCAACTGTCCAACAGACGAAGGGATAGGTGAATTGAAGGTCAAATTTAGTTGTCAGAAAGAGATCGATGTTATAAAGCGTATATCAATTCTTTCCGTTTGTCTGTCTGGTTAATACACATCATTACTCCTACTTTCCATTCTCGGATATATTTGGAGCTTTGCACAACAAAACACATTGAATCAAAAAATGTACAAATAAATACATATTTAGTGGTAATAATTTAATTATGTTTGATTTTTCAAAAAGGGGGAAATACATTTTACTGTATTGAGAGATATTGCTGTAAATGGCCAGTTCCCTTATATTAGATTTGTCGTTGTTGTTTATTGTTGTTGTTGTTTTTTTTTTTGGGGGGGGGGGTGGCTTTCTTATTTTGTATCTGACACACAGATGAAATAGCGGTTGAGTTCTACTGGTTTTTCTTTTCCTTGACGTGTCTTTGTTTTCTGATGTAGGCCCTAAAAAAACTTTACCCAACTTTCAAGTAATGTGAAATAATAAATCTAAACTATTAAGGTCAATACTGTTTTTACTCTATTACTTTACAATTGTGGATTGCTTGGGGATCATGTGAAAAAAGGAGCAGATCTAAACATGATTATAGAGACAACCCAAACATATGAACAAATACCTATTGTTTATTTATGGGTTACTTCGTTGCTTTCTCAAGAACTTTGTCAATTATACAAGTCATTAACGAGAACATCTTTCAAGATTTGTCAAGATTTCTTAGTAGAAATGTCTGTCAGTGGGTCGAATCAATAGTACCAGATGTTATTTACAACTGTTTCCATTAAATATTGTCTATCTAAAAAAACAACAACGTTGGCAGCTCTCCCATAAGTCCATGATGTTCACAGCTTACAGAATCAATCGATACACTCTTACACTCCACTCTAGCACACTAAGACTAACCGCCAGTTTCAGAGACAAGCAGGGGGTAATAAATCACAGCTAGAATTTATCGAGGCCCTGATCAGTCATGCAGAGCAAAGACAGAGTGCATTACATTCATAATACAAGCGACAGTTTTTGTTCAACGCACATCTAGAAGTCATCGTGTCGCCGTATTTCGTTGTCTCTCCATTGTAAGTCGACTTGATTACATGTGCATTTCATATTCTGTGGTCACTCTGTGACTTGATTTCAAGAACAGAACACTTTCAATAGTATACATTAACCTGATTCTATGTCCGAGATCACTGCTCGGGTTACAGTTCTTCGTGTCGGTATCATTGAGAGGACACTATGATTTATTTTCCTTTTGCCATTTGTCTTTTTAGCCTCCACCTAATACTTACCTCCCTTAGATGTTTATTTCCAATCATATTAAACCTAAGCTCTCTTCGCTGTTTATTTCTTATCGTATCAAGCCTTACCTCATTAGCTGTTTATTTCTTATCGTATCAAGCCTTACCTCATTAGCTGTTTATTTCTTATCGTATCAAGCCTTACCTCATTAGCTGTTTATTTCTTATCGTTTTAAAATTTACCTCCCTTAGCTGTTTATTTCTAATTGTATCCAACCTTGGCTATTATCTCATTTGCTTTTATTAAAATATTTTTCCTTATTATAACTTTTGCCTATGTCTGAAAATGTGTTGACTTTTGGATCTAAACTGCATGTTGTGTAACAACTTCCGACTACTTCACAATCTATGTCATAACGCTGTTATCCTAATGGGAATGGCTAAGGATAAATCTAAGAATGTTTTCCTAGTGGAATGTTATGTAAAGTTTAAATCTCAAATAAATATCATTCTTCTATGATTATTTTCTGTATGATATGAGTATCATAGACTAATCGACTATCGAATAAGAGGATCAGTATTTAAATCCCAATGATTTCCAGAGATTTTTAACTGAGTTTTGTCACTAGCTGAATTGTGTTGGCAAAGTCTGAGTTGTGTTGGCCAAGTCTGAGTTGTGTTGGCCAAGTCTCAGTTGTGTTGGCCAAGTCTGAGTTGTGTTGGTTAAGTCTGAGTTGTGTTGGCCAAGTCTGAGCTGTGTTGGCCAAGTCTGAGTTCTGTTGGCCAAGTCTGAGTTCTGTTGGCCAAGTCTGAGTTGTGTTGGCCAAGTCTGAGTTCTGTTGGCCAAGTCTGAGTTGTGTTGGCCAAGTCTGAGTTCTGTTGGCCAAGTCTGAGCTGTGTTGGCCACGTCTGAGTTCTGTTGGCCAAGTCTGAGTTCTGTTGGCCAAGTCTGAGTTATGTTGGCCAAGTCTGAGTTCTGTTGCCCAAGTCTGAGCTGTGTTGGCCAAGTCTGAGTTCTGTTGGTAAAGTCTGAGTTGTTTTGGCCAAGTCTGAGTTCTGTTGGCCAAGTCTGAGCTGTGTTGGTCAAGTCTGAGTTCTGTTGGTCAAGTCTGAGTTGTATTGGCCAAGTCTGAGTTGTGTTGGCCAAGTCTGATTTCTGTTGGCCAAGTCTGAGTTCTGTTGGATAAGTTTGAGTTCTGTTGGCCAAGTCTGAGCTGTGTTGGCCAAGTCTGAGTTCTGTTGGCCAAGTCTGAGCTGTGTTGGCCACGTCTGAGTTCTGTTGGCCAAGTCTGAGTTCTGTTGGCCAAGTCTGAGTTCTGTTGGCCAAGTCTGAGTTCTGTTGGCCAAGTCTGAGTTCTGTTGGCCAAGTCTGAGTTCTGTTAGCCAAGTCTGAGTTCTGTTGGCCAAGTCTGAGTTCTGTTGGCCAAGTCTGAGTTCTGTTGGCCAAGTCTGAGTTCTGTTGGCCAAGTCTGAGTTCTGTTGGTCAAGTCTGAAATCTGTTGGCAAAGTCTGAGTTCTGTTGGCCAAGTCTGAGTTCTGTTGGCCAAGTCTGAGTTCTGTTGGCCAAGTCTGAGTTCTGTTGGTCAAGTCTGAGTTCTGTTGGCAAAGTCTGAGTTCTGTTGGCCAAGTCTGAGTTTTGTTGGCCAAGTCTGAGTTGTATTGGCCAAGTCTGAGTTGTGTTGGCCAAGTCTGACTTCTGTTGGCCATGTCTGAGTTCTGTTGGCCAAGTTTGAGTTCTGTTGGCCAAGTCTGAGCTGTGTTGGCCAAGTCTGAGTTCTGTTGGCCAAGTCTGAGCTGTGTTGGCCACGTCTGAGTTCTGTTGGCCAAGTCTGAGTTCTTTTGGCCAAGTCTGAGTTCTGTTGGCCAAGTCTGAGTTCTTTTTTCCAAGTCTAAGTTCTGTTGGTCAAGTCTGAGTTCTGTTGGCAAAGTCTGAGTTCTGTTGGCCAAGTCTGAGCCATGTTTGAGTTCTGTTGGCCAAGTTTGAGTTCTGTTGGCCAAGTCTGAGCTGTGTTGGCCAAGTCTGAGTTCTGTTGGCCAAGTCTGAGCTGCGTTGGCCACGTCTAAGTTCTGTTGGCCAAGTCTGAGTTCTTTTGGCCAAGTCTGAGTTCTGTTGGCCAAGTCTGAGTTCTGTTAGCCAAGTCTGAGTTCTGTTGGCCAAGTCTGAGTTCTGTTGGCCAAGTCTGAGTTCTGTTGGCCAAGTCTGAGTTCTGTTGGCCAAGTCTGAGTTCTGTTGGCCAAGTTTGATTTCTGTTGGCCAAGTCTGAGCTGTGTTGGCCAAGTCTGAGTTCTGTTGGCTAAGTCTGAGCTGTGTTGGTCAAGTCTGAGTTCTGTTGGTCAAGTCTGAGCTGTGTTGGTCAAGTCTGAGTTCTGTTGGCCAAGTCTGAGTTCTGTTGGCCAAGTCGGAGTTGTATTGGCCAAGTCTGAGTTCTGTTGGTCAAGTCTGAGTTGTGTTGGCCAAGTCTGAGTTCTGTTGGTCAAGTCTGAGTTCTGTTGGTCAAGTCTTAGCTCTGTTGGCCAAGTCTGAGTTCTGTTGGTCAAGTCTGAGTTCTGTTGGCCAAGTCTGAGCTGTATTGGCCAAGTCTGAGTTCTGTTGGTCAAGTCTGAGTCGTATTGGCCAAGTCTGAGTTCTGTTGGCCAAGTCTGAGCTGTGTTGGCCAAGTCTGAGTTCT
Source organism: Biomphalaria sudanica (assembly GCA_036873155.1). NCBI lineage: Eukaryota > Metazoa > Mollusca > Gastropoda > Planorbidae > Biomphalaria > Biomphalaria sudanica. The sequence goes on from JAZGLO010000987.1 coordinate 611,114, forward strand.
GTTGGCCAAGTCTGAGCTGTACTGGCCAAGTCTGAGTTCTGTTGGTCAAGTCTGAGTCGTATTGGCCAAGTCTGAGTTCTGTTGGCCAAGTCTGAGCTGTGTTGGCCAACGTTCTCTTACTTTCGGTCACATGCTAAAAAAAAAGAAAAGAGATTTGGACAGGAGCAATGACAGACGAACTATACAAATGCATTACTAATAATAATAGTAGTAATAATAATAATAATAACTACGATGAATTTTGTTTCCCTTTAACGAAACTCGACCCTAGCAGCGCCTGAGAATGAATACTCGTTCGTTTCTAAGATAATAATAATAAGAAGAAAGAACAAAGTAAGGAATAAGTAAGCGACTATGGAAGTTTTATATTAAACAATATACCCTGTTGTTATATCAACCGAGGGGATAGTGACAACTGAACTCGCAGACATTTTGAGGCATCATAAGAATAGTTCTCTTTGCGACACTGATAAGGGAGACTACAATGAATTTTGTTTCCTTTTCTCGAAGCTCGAGTAATGAAAACTAGTTGATGTCTTACTACAATAATAATGATTCTTGTAAAGAACAGAGACCATTCTTTATAGAAGGGCTCACCAGTGACCTGCGACGTCGCAGTCTGTGGGCCCTGGAGACCAATAGCTCGTTTGCATACACGCCTGTGACGTGGCAACACGCTATTGGTCTAATCTGCCCACAGATTGTGACGTTGCAAGTCAGTGTCCAGGCCTTCTATAACAAATGGGTTTAAAAGAAGACAGAACATTAGCTTTGAGTTTGTCATCTCAACATGTTTTTTCCAATTTTTTCTCATTTCTTTTTATTCTTGTCCTATGTTTCAGGTTGGTGACTCCCATATCTACATGTGCCGGGAGTTCTGGCCATCAAGCGACGGCCTGAAAGTATACACCATGGTCATCAACCTGTTCCTCCTGATGTTCCCTATCATCATCATGTGTTGGGCATACGGGTGCGTCAGCTACACTCTCTGGATCGGTATCAAGATGGACAAACAGACAGAAAAAGGTAAGGTAACAACACTCTTCTTTAGTCACCACACATTGTGTCCAGTCAATTGGTCAAGTAGGTCTGAAATAAAGAAAAAACTATTACGTCGAAACCCATGACCAGGTGCACAGCCGAATGCCAACTAAAAATATTTTTCCCCAAGCATATTAAACACGCATAAAATAAAAAATGCTTTAATAAAACAAATCAAAGTCTATTGAGTGAAATTGAATCAATTATTTTGAATCAATCATGTAATTAACTTTAAATTATTTGGAATACATTTGGATAGATCTACACTAACAGTAATAATCTTGAGTGTGTGGACATATTTGTGTTGATCGTTTTCGTTTAGCGCAACTTTCATGCTTATTTAATTCTAAGCTCGCTATGGCTCAAGAACTCTTGTGTACTAGTTGGAAGGGTTTCAATGTTGCCTTATCTAGAGCTCTTTAAAAGAAAAAAGTTGATGAGTCTGATTTGAAACTTGGCTCGAGCCTCCATGATGAAAGACCGACAACCACTGAGTTATTTTAGTACTTATGAAAGTAGAAGGTTTTATAGTTGAAAAATTTTGCGAACGATCCTATTCTCTACACAATCCTCATTCCCCCTTAGCTGAATAATCTATCTATATAAAACAAAATTAATTTATGAAGCTTAATGGATTAAATAATTGTTTTATTCTTATTATTATTAATTCATGTATTGTCGTCAACAATGAAGAATTAAGCAAACAGTTAACTTGATCCAAGAATGTGAAATGGGACACTCTTGGAGAATTCACGTATCAGAGAATCCACACAGACACACAGAGTGTGTATAAAAAATGTTTGACTAAAAGTTATAAGTATGGTACATAGTGATCTCTCTTACTAAATTGCCTTCTGCATTTGTTACTATTAATAGTGAATAGTTCTGAAAATTGTGAATTTTTTACGAAAAATAATGCATGCATAGTTGATTTTAAAAATTAAATTTGTCGTTTTCAGAAAAGAAAAAGATAGCCGTTGCATCAGAACTTTGAATGGTCTAAGATATCATGATATTGGATTCTCAATATTTTTTTCTAGTTTACGAGATCTAAACGGGACGGACGAACGGGCTTACAGACAGATAGACAACACAAAACTAATAGCGTGCGTCTATTCCCCTTTAGGGGGCCGCTTAAATAAAGAAAAAAACAAAATTAATCCATTTCATTCATTTTTCTGAAATCAAATTTGTTTGATCTCAACATTAAATTTACTTTAAAAGAAATAAAGCTTATTTTATTTAACTAGCAATCATTTTTAGCGGCCCCCAAAAGGGGAACAAACGCTATTAGTTTTGTGTGAAATGTCTGTCCGTCCCGTTTAGATCTCGTAAACTATAAAAAATAGTGAAAATCCGACACGACTGTTAGAACTATTAACTACTAAACAATCAAACACTTAAGGCTTTTATTAGGGGATGCATATGTTTACCATATTTGTAACACATTTATAAAACGCTTGTAGATTTTTGTCCAAATTTTTAAATATATTTCTTTTGTTAAGGTTCACATCTAACTTTACATTCACTTTCACCTATCTTTTGATCTGCTGGACCGCTGGGGCACTATATAAGATCTGTCAACCTTCTTTCTACTTTCTTATCTCTCATTTGTCTTTGATATAATTTCATTCGGATGTTCTTACTGAAAATATTGAAGCCTGCCTGGGTAGACCACTACGAGGGCCGATTTTGAGTTTGTTTAGATAATAGTGAACAAATAGATCCTATCTTACTAGATTTTTCTAAGGCTTTTGACAAAGTTCACCACCATAGTTTGCTAAAAAAATTAAAATATTTTGGCATTAATGGTCCACTGCATCAGTGGATTAAAGATTTTCTGAGAAGAGAACAAACTGTAATAATAAATGGCTCTAAATCAGTAAACTCAGGTGTACCTCAAGGAACAGTCTTGGGTCCACTACTATTTTTAATTTACATAAATGATTTACCAAATTGCATTACTTCAGGAACAAAAGTCAGATTATTTGCAGACGATTGCATAATATATAGAACAATAAAAACAACACAAGATACAGATATTTTACAAAGAGAATTAGATGAATTACAGAAATGGGAATCAAATTGGAGCATGCCTTTCCACCCAGAAAAATGTCAGTTGTTAAGTGTAACAAAAAAAACTAAACCAAATTAATTCCACTTATCTTATTCATGGCAAACCAGTAACACAGACTAGAAACGCAAATACCTAGGTGTTATAATAAATGAAAAACTGTCATGGAATCCACATATTGATGTAACTATAAAAAAATCAAACAAAGCATTAGGATTTCTTAAAAGAAATTTCTATAAATCAAATAAGAACATAAAACTAAAATGTTATTTAACCTTGGTTAGGCCAATAATAGAATATGCATCCTCCGTTTGGGACCCCTCAACTCAAGAAAACATTAAGAAACTGGAACAGACACAAAATAGAGCAGTGAGATTAATAACAAATGAATATTCACATTTGACTAGAGTAACACCTATAGTAAAAACACTAAATTTAGAAAGCCTTCAGGACAGAAGACTCAAAAGTAAAGTAGCAATTATACATAAAACACTGAACCATAATCTTCAAATACAAAAACAAAATTTAATAAAATGCTCTGAAAGACACAAAGATAAAGGCACATTTCTCGTCCCATATGCTAGGACAAATTTGTACAAATACTCCTTCTTCCCTAGTGCTATTAGAGCATGGAATGGGTTGCCTTAGCTAGCTAGGAAAACCAGTGACTTGGAAAATTTAAGTCATTGGTTAATATGCATGACTAAATGCATGACGCGTAGGACGTAATCATCTTCTTTTTTGAAGTAACGTCTGTATTATATAAGATAAGATAAACTGTTTTTGTAACCTTGTTAGACATGATAAAGTTATGGGCGTCCTTAAAAGTCACGAAATTCAAACCCTAGACTCCGCGTTTTGGCAGGCAGGCTCCTTTCCCTTCAACCTCCTCGCTTCATCCTTCAATATTTAAAAAAAGTAAGTTGTTGAGCCATGCAACCCTCGATAAAAAAAACAGACTAAGAGCCATTTTTATGGAATATGATGGGATATGATAGTGTCTTGTACCGAAACCAATCGTCACAGTAGGCCCAAACACCTTGTGACGTGGTAACGAGTTATTGGTCTCTCCAGACCATAGTCTGCCCCGTCACTTGTCTGTGTACGGGCCTACTGTGACGTTTGGTCTCACTTGAACAGAGAGAAATAACATTTAACTGGCATCCTTTAGTCAACCATGATTCATCTCGTAGATCACTTTTTCACGTGAGACTATAGCCCTATGTTGGAGACATTCTTATTCCCAAACTGATAATTTAATAATTTGAATGAACATTCTTAGCCCCAGTCTTATAAAAAGACATATTACTTACCATACATTGGTAGGGAGAAGGGATGAAACAAAATACTATTAGCAGATGTTCCTTCAGAGTTGAAGATAGTTTACTTCCTAGGCCAAACCTCCCGCAGGACGACGGGGGATGGAAGCGGGCAGAGTTTGAACCCGGGACCATCGATAAATCCGAACGACAGTCCAGCGGTCAAACCGCACGACCAGGCAGCCATCCAGGCAGTTAAATAGCATTTTTTTTTATTGTTTTATAATTGCTGGTAGAGGAACCAAACATTTTTCGTTTGGCTGACTTTTCTTCCAGAGCTGAGCTCATTTCTTTTTCGCTTTCCATAATTTTCTTTGTAACCAGTTCTTTCCACATAGTGCGGTGTAGAGTAATATCCAGTTCTTTCCACATAGTGCTGTGTAGGGTTATGTCCAGTTCTTTCCACATAGTGCGGTGTATGGTTATGTCCAGTTCTTTCCACATAGTGTGGTGTAGGGTTATGTCCAGTTCTTTCCACATAGTGTGGTCTAGGGTAATGTCCAAATCAGAAACCCCATTGGTAGCAAACCAATTACTCCCTTAGAGGACGTGAAAGGAAGCCTTGTACAAGGACAGCCCAAATGCCACACACGAACCAGTTCTCTATCAAATCCTTATCTTGATCGTTCTTCATGCATGACGCGACATTTCTACAGAATAATGTCAACTGTTTTTACGTCCTCGATGCAGTGGCGACACCGTAAGTCGTAGTTTTCTCGAAACCGTCCGAAGTAAGCACCAATTGGACAGTGACCGACTCGGATGTCCAGTAGTTCTCTCCACAAAATGCGGTCTAGGGATATGTCTTACCAATAGTCAACATTAATATGCATTGTTTTAAGGTCCCTTTTCATTACATCCACATATGAGGAATGGGGGATGCCTGTTTTTTCTTGTACCAGTTTCTAGTTGCCCATAAAGGATGGCCTTGGGGATTCGTTTCACCTCCCTACTGCTATTTAGGCTTCATAATCAAAGTCGAACTGTCTCTAGAAGAGGAGATAAAAAAAAGCATGGAATGGCCTCTTCAACCTTATTAAGACCAAGTTAGAATGTCTAGAAAAAAATAAACTCATCAGGAAAACAAAGATGTCTACAACACGAATACTGAGTAACTTACAGTACATGTAGCGACATATGGAACATTATGCGAAACAAGAGCAAGAACTAAAATGCTTACCACTTTCCTTGTCTAAGCCATATCTTGAAAGATTGTAAGACAGAATAGGCAACATTGAGCTGGAGCACGCCCATAGCCTCAATGTTAAGCCTCCTTCGAAACGTCTCCTTGTGGAACTAGATAGTCCAATGGCAGGTAGCGAAACAGGCCTCTGTGGGTTATCCTGGACGAGCTTTTCTTTTATATCGCAGCCCCGCAATCTAAATCAAGTTCGACACGCCGTATCCAGTAGAGGTGCCACGGGTTACAGGCTAGGAATAGGAAGAAATTACTCGTGATTAGCTCTGCTTTTGGCCGTTTGTAGCGAGAGGGTCAAAATTTGAGTTGCGATACGCCATGTACATGGTAAGACCTAACTCAGTAATTGTCAATACCATTGTGGAACCTTCTGATAGAACATGGAGGGAAGAGCTACCTGTCCACTCCGTGTCGTTTGATAAAATCTTTTCTAAAGGTTAATCGGGTTAATAGCCCATACGCGCTGATTCGCTACTGGACTTCATCGAAAATCCACTAGTGCACTGAGGTATTGGCTTGCACAGGTCTTCCCAATCTATTCACCATCCTCAGTTAACACTGCCTGCATTGGCTTGGTCATACAAACATTACTGAAAAGAGCAATTGAAAAGATAGAGTGATAGAATAAGAGCATTACGAATCAACCTAATCTTCTCTATAAAACGTGTAGTGTACAACTGCCTAATTGCCCTTTGACCTATTAAATTAAAATAACAGCTTTGGATTTAAAAATGGACACGTGACGATTAGTAACAGGAGGAAGTGATTTATTGACGAAATTAAAAGCATATAAGTTGTTACACAGAGCTAAATCGAAAGAATAGAAAGGGATATTACTCTACTTCGATCTTTGGTATTTAATGTTTTGTTGAAATAATGTATATTTCATTTAAATGTACGGATTTATACAATAAGTAAAAAGTATATTCTATTTTTTTAACAGAGAAACACAACCAAAACGGATGTGCTAATTACGACTGCCACAACGGTGTCTCTATCTATGTTAACAACAAGAAACTGTTAACTGGCTCACACGAAGAGCCAGACATGCCCATGAACATCAGCACCTGCAGCAGCAGTAACAGTGTCATGGACGCTAAAAATCTTAAGCCTGGCCAAAGGCGCCGGTTTGAGGTGCACCGGATCATGAGGCAGTCTAACACGGAAAAGTCTCGCGCCGCCAAGAGGCGAGTCATCAAAATGCTTTTCATCATAGTGCTGGAGTTCTTTATCTTCTGGACGCCCGTCTACGTCATCTCCACTTGGATGGTCTTCGACGTACCCAGCGCCCAGCGAAACATCTCGAACATGACGAAGTCGTTATTTCACCTCCTGTCCTACGTCAGCGCGTGCTGCAACCCAATCACCTACTGTTTCATGAACAAGAACTTTCGCCAGAGCTTTCTGATGGTCTTCAGGTGCTCCAAGAAACGTTACGTGTACGCCCACCGCTCCCAGATGTCCTTCTCAGGCAACACAACGTCTACGAGGGCGCCTACCACGCAGTCGCTAGCTACCAGCTACGACAAAATCGTCGACTCGGATGACATATCGGAGAATAGTGTTTGACTAATTTGTCGGAACGTATGCTGTGGGTAGCCTCCGTGGTGAAATAAAATCTCACATGGGACTCCATTTCGTAAATACAATCTGACCTTTGAATGACGGTTTACAAAATGTGTACTTTTAAAGAAAATGTCTACATTTAGCTTGGCATCTTTTCTTATTTTACACGGTTGTATCCCTTACATTGAGAAGTGACGAAACTATATCGTAATTATGTATTCAGTAAGAACAGGACGGAATTAGACTTGCTAAGGCCCTAATCTCTTTGAGATATGGGACCCCTTGTTATCAACAGACATACTCTCCCTTCTCAATTTCTATAACATTATTCCTAATATCTATCGAGCCATTATCTGGGGTCTCCATGAAAGAAGGGGGTACTAAGCTATAGCTTATGTTACATTATGATAAAACACTATGAACGAGAGTTACTTCAAGATTAGGGAACATGAGGTTATAAATGAATATAGCTGTTTAACACATTATTACACATTCTACTAAGACTATCGCCTCGACTATGGCAACGCTGTCCTAAGTGCAACAAGCCAGCACAGATTCACCATGAATAGGTTTGCAAAAATCGTTCTTCCATAGGAAGAGAGGAAAGAATCTCAAGGTCCACTCTGAACATTAGCATGCAACATATGCTAGGTCAAGATTATTTGTCTTTTATCTACATGATATCTGAAACCTGTGAGCTTGAATCGCTGTGGATAGTTTTACGCAAGTCTGGTTGTCATTCAGCTACTCGCCTGATGATGGTTCACCTTGTGTGCAATGAAGGATAACACCGTGGTCGTATGGTTATCAGCGCACCTGTAATGTTGAAACGCTATTGCATTTACTATAAATATATAGGTCTTTTATCATACTTTAGATTTAAATGTCATCACAGGATTGTCAAAGATGTCTTTACACGGGCAATATATAAATGTAATTATAAAAATTATATAACAGTTTCGCTTCATTTTATAAATTGTTAATAATTAACATCGAAATCGCAGTTTAGAAAAATATTAATATTGACTTTTATAGGTTTTATAGTCTGTAAAAGACTGATGTATATATATATCGCATTTAACCACTTTCATACCATAATCTAATAGATTCTTACTTATGATTAAAATAATAGTATACCCAGGGCCGGTCTTATACCACTGCAACCAATGCGGCCGCAGTGGGCCCCGCACTTTCATAGGCCCCGCGCGATGCGAATTCTAGGTGTAAATTATTAAATTAAACCATTTTAACTTATTATTAAAGGGTTCCTGGAATTCTCCCGAAATTATAAAATGTAAGAAAAAGTCATGAAATGTCCAGAGACTATTAAAATCGTCTGAAAACTTATACCAATCTTAAAATAGACAAAATTGTCATTTCGATGTGTCATTCAATATGGAAAACGCCAACATAACTCGCGATTTAAAACAAAACGGCATTGCCAGCTTTCATTTAATAAAAATGTAATAATCAGCCGAAGTATAACCAAAACAAGAACTTCAAATACTTAATTTACTTCAATAGTCCGTAGTACACAAATATAGATCCAAATAACCTCTTATATTTAAACAAAAGAAAACCGATATTTTGCGAGTCGATAGTAAATCTAAAAGGCAGATCTAAATGTTTTTCGGCTTTTTGTTGGAAAACTACTATCTACTGTAGATTGCTCGAAAAGTTTAGTTGACTGTGATTTTGTACTTAGTAAAGAATGAATACAATGCAAAGACGAATTTATTTTCTAATACAAAATCTTAATTTTCACTTATTATCCTTATCACAACCCAAATTACGCCCCGCGCAATCCGTTTCGCATAGGGCCCCGCAACCTATAGGACCGGCCCTGAGTATACCCCATTATAAATGGCAAACTATTTTTGTATTCATAGATGAAGTATAGGCCTACATTTTTAGAAGCGAAGAATTTGTCTGAATTTATATCTGCAACACTAACACATTCTCATAACAGAAAGAATTTAGAATCCAAAGTATCTAGGGAGCCAAACATCTTCTTGATTGTAAATTCTAATCTAGAATCTAGTTCCACACGTTCAGTTGTTCTTAATGGCTCCAGCATTATCTCTTGTTTAGTGTGGAGATGGTAGACCTACCATTATATAAGCAACTGCTGTTGTAAGGTGTAAATAGTATAGGAAAAAAAATACGTGGTTATAATCTGATCAAATTATTAAATAACAAAACTTTATAAAATAATTTGACAACGGCCTAGATCAAGAATGCAAAAAAAAAAAAGATATAAATGCTATTTCCATGAACAGTTTAATACTGAAAAAGAATTGCCGTCTAGACGCAGTAAATGTTCTTTCAGAAGAGCACAGTTTCGTTATCCAGATGGAAAATGTCAGTGAACAGGAAATAAAAGTAAATTTTGTAAACAAACAAATGACATGATGAGAAGAACTAACAGGCAATGAAAAGTGTCAAAGTATTAAGTAAGCGAAAAAAAAACACAAAAACTTTCATTCTCCCATGACAAATGAGTCACATTTTTAAATTTCAATTTCATTTCTTCCTGTGAACTGGATATCGTCTGAATGGAAGACAAAAGTACACCTTGTATGTTCAGCATTGAAAGCTTGTATTGTAGTAATTAAAGTTGGCATCAGTAGAATTGACATTTAACAAAGGTTTACCCAGTAGGCTTAATTTTGACATTCTATAACAGTTGTTGCTCCGATCGCTGGACATTAGAAACATAAAAACTGAAATAGAATGAGATGAAATAGAAACTAAAATAAAATTTAGCTCTCATAGAAACTGATAATAGAAACAGAGTTTTAAAAAAAGCTGAGGTAGATGTAGCCTACTTTAAAAAAAAAAAACATAACCTTTATGTACCAAACTTTCCCTGATCGAAACTAAATAATAAACAAATCCGATATTGTTTTAAGGGCTTGATTGGTCAGAAAATTTGATTTTCTCTAATATCACGCCAGACCTTTGAGCGACAATACATTTTCAATGAATGCATTGCTAAGTCGCAAAGTTAGAAGATAGAGGGTTAGCAGGCGAGACATTTGCAGACGTGAGTAGGAACGTGGGTGCCTGCGTAGGAATACAGTTTAAATACAGTTTAAATAATACAGTTTAAATGCAGTTTAAATAATACAGTTTAAATACAGTTTAAATACAGTTTAAATAATACAATTTAAATACAGTTTAAATACAGTTTAAATAATACAATTTAAATACAGTTTAAATACAGTTTAAATAATACAGTTTAAATACAGTTTAAATACAGTTTAAATACAGTTTAAATACAGTTTAAATACAGTTTAAATACAGTTTAAATACAGTTTAAAAAATACAGTTTAAATACAGTTTAAATTCAGTTTAAATACAGTTTAAAAAATACAGTTTAAATACAGTTTAAATACAGTTTAAATACAGTTTAAATACAGTTTAAATAATACAGTTTAAATACAGTTTAAATACAGTTTAAAATGCACAGAGATGAAAATGTATAATCTCTTCATGAACTACTGCCTTCTCGAGAAAATTTCTAATACACCCCATTCTAGAATCTTGAAGACATCATTTTGTTTTAATTAGTTGTTGAGTGGTACAACCTGTGCTTTTATTGTGACGGTACGCACCGTTACGGCTTACCGGCTCCTTTTTTCAATGTGGGGAAACATTATTACTTTTCTTGCAGTTTATTATTAATTTATTAGTAGTTAAAAGTGAGGCAATCCATCACTGAGTACCGGCACCAATATTTTTTTTACAAAAAAGCACTGGGTACAAGCAACATCAAAACAGCATGACAGGGGCGCTGCAGGTTTAGAAGCGAGGCATTGAAGTGAACCAAGATAGACTAAACATAAGAAAGAGCTTAGAAAATTGATTCTGCAGTGAATAACATGATCCTGTAGGTACTAAAAAAACCTAACATATCAACACTGCCTTTAGGTTGTACCCCGGATAAACAAAGACTGAACAACTATCTATTGTTTTTTCGCACTGTATGAAACTCTTCACGGATAAATGTGAGCTCCTTTCAGACTGTTGGACTCATGGACATTTAAAGAAGAGAAAGAAACATAATAGTCTGTCCAGATGTGATCAAAAGCATGTTTATAATGAATGTATTCAATTTGCATTTATCTTTTATTTTTATGTTTGAACACATGTATATTCTACTAGCCTAAACATCCCCGAAGGACGGTTGGTGGGTGGTAAAGGGAGTCGTTGGAACCCTGGACTATCCAGACGACAATCTAGAGCGCTTAACACCCGCTTAGGCAGCCATTCTTACAATTTTAAAAAGTTTTGTAATATTCAGTGAATAAAAAAGTAATTCGATGGTACATTTTCAGTAATCGTGCAACTGGGGGATCACTTCTCATCCATTACCCTTTGAATGTAAACTAAAACTTATCTTTCTTTGAAAAAAGATTCCCCAAAATACGAAATCACTGAAACGGCAAGTAAACTTGAATAAGAGCTGTTCGTGTCATGGTCACTTATTTGTCACATACGCCATTCTAAGACCTTTGTTGTTTGGATTCTCTATCTTCTAAAACTAGTCGTATCATTCTTCGTCTACAGTCTACAGTGCTTTCCGTTCAATCGAATACTTTCGCCCTTTATACAATACCTCAATTCAAGTTGCACACTAGGAATAGGCAAAACCGGCTGGGCAAAGCCTAACACCTGGGTCACACGGATCTCGAAAACTGCTCCAAACACTTTTTCCAATAAATTGTGACAGGTGATGTAAATCGTCGGGAAAAGAAGTACCAGCCTGTTGGCCGCATCGGGTCGAGTTTAGAATTGTTCAAAGTATACAAAGAAAATAATTTACATTTGGTTAGAGAGCTAGAAAATATTTATTTTGAACAGACAATGTGTATTATAAAGTTTCCGCATGTAGGCCGTATTCGTTAAAGAATTCAACATTGTTCAGATCTAGGTCCTGATCTCAAGGCCTATCATTAGAATATTGATGTATCTAGTTGATTTATACATTCGCTTTACCAGGGGGGAATGTTGGTAAATCTAACATTCATTAGTTATCGCTCTAGAAATTGTATGAAGGAGACATTTTCTTTTTTGAAAAAAAAAATTTTTTAAATATAATTCTTGTTTATGGTCTTTATGTCATCAAATTCTAAATTTTCGTCTCTCAATCTCTCTTACACACACACTTTCTCTCTTATTTTCTATCTTTTACTCTCTTTCTCTCTCTCCCCTCTCTCTCTCTCTTTATTTTTCAATAACATTTGACTGAGTCATACTATTTATAAACATTTCCGTTTAAAACACACTTATGAGTCTCTACGTCTCCATTAGTGTATCAATAAGTCTGTGTCTTGTATGAAGTTTATGGCTGATAATTATTTGAAATAAACATTTTAAAAGCAAATCTTGTTTTCAATTACTCTGTTCACATTTCTGTGTTGACATTTACTTATGAAAAATTAAATTAACTCTGCATAGACTATTCAAAATGAAATATGACTTACATTGATTTAAATTCTCCAGAGCTGTTCGGTGCATTGGGTGGCTAGATATCTCCATAAAGATCTGTCACTGGCATTGTCTGAAGCTACTTAACCTGGTGTCCACTTGTTCTGAGCTCCTCTACGAAAGCTAGGCGCCAAATTATACGATGACGTCCCTGTTTGCGCTCTCCTTGTATTGACCTTTTTTGACATTCTCGGTTTGCTTAATACCTTCTGTCGGAGGACATGTCAGGCGAATCCCATGCCACGCCTGGTCACAAATCTATTAATCGGTCGAGTCCCAGTTCGTGAAACATGGAAAATAAACAAGGTATATAAAATTAAAATTGGTATAATGAATTACAGAATCTAACAGATGTCCTTTAATTCTACAAATACAAAAACACTAACTAAGAAAGATAAACACATCTAGGAAAACATTTCGCAAGTTACATATAGTGTTATTGAAATAAAATATTAACACGTGTTTAGAATTGAAAATAATAATATTAATAAGAATATGGCTTGTCTTCAAGTCTGAAGATTAATGAGGAATGCAGTATTTTCCTTGGCTACGCAGCCACAGCTGTGACCATTATTTGTAACATCCAGGGCAAGCATAACTATTGTCTGCCGGTGGTCGAATAAGATTTCGCATTCTCCGTCTGCGTCTGTCCTCGGCAGTGAACTTTCTTTTGGTCTCAAATGTGTTCCCGCGGCCTTTGTGAGTGACCTCCAATAGTCTCGTTCTAAAAGCGCATGCAACCAAATTACCAAAGACCAAGATGGCAGATAAGATGGCGAATCTTGACCTTTAGACATAGTTACGTAGGCATATATATGTAAGGTCAAACAGAAACTTGCACTTAAGTTGGACTCACAAATGGAATTACATGAGACAATAAGAGGCCATTATTATCATTAGTGACGTCGTAGACATTGTCCAATTGCTGTGGACCTAGTCCTTTTACATTCAATTCTGAGCATGTCATCGACAAGTTTACAGCATCTAAATACATCCGACAAGTTAACAGCATCTAAATACATCCGACAAGTTTACAGCATCTAAATACATCCGACAAGTTTACAGCATCTAAATACATCCGACAAGTTTACAGCATCTAAATACATCCGACAAGTTTACAGCATCTAAATACATCCGACAAGTTTACAGCATCTAAATACATCCGACAAGTTTACAGCATCTAAATACATCCGACAAGTTTACAGCATCTAAATACATCCGACAAGTTTACAGCATCTAAATACATCCGACAAGTTTACAGCATCTAAATACATCCGACAAGTTTACAGCATCTAAATACATCCGACAAGTTTACAGCATCTAAATACATCCGACAAGTTTACAGCATCCGTATATGATGCACGTATCTCAGCTTCAGTAGTTAATTCATTATAAAGTAATGTCAGTATTCTCAACACTTATGTTTGTGGCCTGTGATCTTTTTGGTTTTCCCGGCCTTGTACCGATGTGCGATATAGTGTGTATTCGATTTTACATTTATTGCAACATGAGTAACGCTTTAGGTTTCAGTAATATATCTGATTAGAAACAATGTTACTAACGTTTTTATGTATCAATTTTCAGAATTACCGTTTCACTAGAAAGTACTTTGTATAATTTTTTTAATAGAAACATTTTATTTTATTACCTTTTTATAACTAGAAATCTTGAAAATTATTTCAATAGCTCCTCATTGCACCTGGCTCTCGTTATGTATTTCTCTCTTTCTTGCCCACTTAAGGAAAATTCTTTTTATTTAAAACATTTAGAAACAAAACGAGAAGTATCATTCTTTCAACAAATTCAAAATATGTTATTTGTGTAACTGGATCTGGAGACAGTTACAAATTAAACAGATGAATGAAGGGAAAATGTCGACATGACAAAACAGACTTTAGAAATGTCTCTTTTTTTCTCTTTTTTAAAAAATCATTTCCACTTAAATGTAATAGCTCAATATGGTTTTCGAAATTTATACTATATAGATATATAAACAGATAAACTGTTTTCCTACTAGTAGGTCACTAAACTCTGGCTAGACTACAAATATGGAATTCAAACTGAGGTAAAAAAAACAAAACCAAGCATAAATAGAACGTTCATGTCTTCATTTGTGAACATTTCATTACGTCATAATTTGGACAAGGCGTCAGACGAGTGGGATGTCGTGAACTATTAAGAAAAAAAATGTAGTTTTTTTTATTTATTTTTTTAAATTAATTTCTTAAAATACGAAAAACTTCACGCACTCTAACAAAAGTAGTGATTATGTTCACGAGATTTAAGAAAATTTATTTTTCAAACCCAATCAGGCAACTTAACTAGACTCGTAAAATGGATATCTATGTATCTATGTATCTATCTATCTATCTATGTATCTATCTACCTATCTATATATATATATATACAGAGAGAGAGAGAGAGAGAGAGAGAGAGAGATCGATAGATAGATAGATAGATAGATAGATAGATAGATAGATAGATAGATAGATAGATAGATAGATAGATAGATAGATAGATAGATAGATAGATAGATAGATAGATAGATAGAGATAAAGAGATAGAGATATAGATGTACATATATTTACCATAAATTCTTACTATAACAAAATATAAAGGTTAGTTTCTAGAGGAAGCCTAACGATGACTCTGTGAGTAGAACTAAATAATGTATACAATATAAACTTTGGGAGTCTGACTATAACGAACTACTTGACTGTACAGAAGTCTTTAAGTGATCTTTTATCAAAGACATTTTTGTATTAGCTCTAGATATCGATTCACATAAACAGATAACTTCTACTCGACCTAAATGTACCCAGTGGTAATTAGTTTTCATGTCTTTAATAGAATATTTCTAAAAGCTACTAAAACTAAATATTGGTATTATTTTTTTTTATAGTAAAAATTGTATAAAATGGTAGTGTAAGAGATCTGGACATTTATTCCAGACGACCTAATAATAAATATAATACGTAAAATAGGTAAAAACTTTAAAACGTATACAAAAAGAACAGAAGTATGCAGCAAAGAAAATGTTCTTTAATCAGCTGACCAACTTCTAACTTACTGTACAAAGAAGGAAGACGATTATGTGGGATGGGAATCAGTCGGGGATAATTCTCCTAATCAAACACTTTAGTGAGCGCCTCGTTCTGAAACTAGGACACATCAATAATAACTTTTTTTTAAAGTGCTAATTCAAGCCATCAGATGAGGTGTATGCTTACTTTGTGAGTGTCCAGCTTAGTCCAATTACTGAGAAAATCGACTGAGACTTAATGGTCTTTGACCCTTCGCTGACCTGTTTCTTTTGTGTACAAGGGAGAAAAAAAAAAAAAGAACAAGAGTCCTAAGTATAGAGTGTTGTATAAAAGCTTTACAATAGGTAAGTTCTAGAACGCATATATTTGTAATTCAGGGCTGTTAGGGGTTCATTAGAAGTAAGTACATGAGTTTGAGAGGGCGGAGAGGTAATGTGTTTACTTTACTGATTTATTTTAGTACAATTCTACTACAATGAACGTACGAAGCATCCATTTTGAATAGAGGGATGACAGCATGACAAAAGGCATTCTTTATATTCTTACAGCAAGGTTAGAGTAATACAGCTCATACATGAACCTCCCGTATCATCTTTTTCTCGCTGGCATAAAGAAGAACGCCCAGCAGCTACTTGTTTCCAAAGAGAAAGATACTGATGCAACTTTAGAAGCTCCATTCACTTGAGAACCGAAAAAATAGGACCGCTGAGACAAGAGCAGAAGAAAATAAAACAGTTTCATTTGCAGATATATCTGCCTGTGGTCTCTTTTGTGGCATAGGCCACCAACCAGCTTCCTCCATGCGTTTCGGTTCTGGACTAGTCTCTCCAACTGTCCCCATGTCTTGCCCATCTACTTCCAAATCAGGCGGCATGTCTTCCTCTTTCCTTGTGGGTTTCAGGTTAGGGCTTGCCTTGTTATTATATTGGCAGTTAACAATTTCTTGTATTTTTTCGTTTGAGGGGAGGTACACCTAAAAAATCTATTTACGTTAATATTTATCAGAAATTTATCAAACTTGTATGGTTGATACAGTAATTCATCCTGATTTTAAAAACATAGAAAAAATGTGTTTGACTTTTGTGGTTGCCATGGAAACGGCCGCCATCTTGTTTTTTGTATATGATTTTTAAAATGCTATTTCTCTTTAACTAATAGACAAATATAAGTCAAATCTGTTTCATTTGAAAAAGAAAACAACAAAGAATAAAGTGACATCTCAAAATTTATTATATTTTAATATTTGTTTTTAAAATGTAACAGTAAAGTTAATCATTCATTTTTTTAAAGAAAAATATATTTTTTTTACATTCATGTCCATAGAAAATGAAAACCTAACAAGATATTTAAAAAATCAAGATGTCACATGAAAGTATTACAATAGATCTTTAAGTGTTTCAAATTTCATGTAAATATCTGTAATGGTTCTAAAGATATATAAATTTTAGTGAATGCATTTTTGGAAAACGGCCATTTTGAGAAAAACTGATTTTAAATAAAATGATGTTTGTAAAACTAAGTTAACTAACTATATTTGAATATATAAAACTTGTAAGTTAAAGAACAACATGTAAACTAGTGTTATTCAAAATGTCACACCATTAAACCAACTAGTTTTTAAGTTATAAGACTTTTAAGAAGACTAATCAAGAAAAAACAGAAATGAGAAATAAAGCAAAAATTGAGAACTTCCATAAAAGATTTAAAATTGTCCAGATGAATATGAAACTTCTTCAGCTTCAATAAACTGCAATTCTTTACGTGCCTTAGCCTCCTTTCTTAACAACAGTCTCCTTTTTACAACTTGTTGTTTTTTATAAGCTGCATTTTTCAAGCGTTTCTTAAGTCTCAATAATCCAAGTCGCTGGCTGCTTTTGCTTACCTGGCAGTTGAAAAAACTTTTTATTTCACTACCAAAAGAAAAGCCAAAATTGAATTGTCCTGCTGCAGCTAAAACAGAAAAGTTAACTTTTTTTAGTGAAGAAAATCTTGATTTGCTGCAAATATTCCAAATACATGAATGAAAAGACTCATTCGCATTTTGAGTTGAGCCAAGCAAACATCGTTGTAGAAGTTGAGGCTCTGACAATCTTTTGTATATAGGCTTCAGATGTTCTGCTAGTAAGTCATAATTGAGAGGCGTATGTATATGGAGATTGTGTTTACCAGGCTTTACATTTTTTGCCTCACAAGACTTATAAAAACACCAAGAATCTGCACCTGAAGGACACAGGTGATGCATCGGCCTCTTATCGGTCGAAAAATTGTGATACATGCTCGCAAGTATAGCATTTCTCATTTGCTTAGCATCATTATGTTTCCGTATCGCTCTGGTGTAATACTTGGACAGTTTTTTGATTGTTTGTTGTGTAAGTTTACCTACACCATTACCTCCAAGTGAAATTCCTTTCTTGCTACAATCTGTAACCAAATTACGGAGTGCAGTGCCCATCCTTTTCCCCACATGGTTGACACACTCTTCTTTTGTTATAGGTACATCTCCATAGGGTTTTATTTCACAGACTTTATTAAAGGCTTTAGAATCACCATCTGACAACATAGTGGTGTAGCGCAATTTGAACTTCTCAATAGATCTCCTCCACAAGATCTCGGCCGCATGTGTTTCCATCATTCCAGATGATCCTGAAAAATTTAAAACAAAAAGTTAATGGAAAGACAATAAACTGTTTTGTATGCTGTTTTTAAATAATTTTAAAAAACATGTCAGTATAAAAATGAATCTAGATTTTAATTACTGTAAAAGGTTTTAAAACAATAGAAAAATATCTCACCTGTATAGTTGATATCACAATCAGGTTTGTGGGATTCAAACCATTCTTTGTAGTGTGCAGGAGATTGTGCTTTTAGTCTAGTACCAGTTGTGCTACAAGTTTGGCAAAAGCTAGATAGTACTTCAAAATCAATGACATAGCCTGTCAATACATCTATGACACAGCTAACACCTATCATTGATTTATGTCCTCTGGTCATCCAAGTACCATCAAATGAAATGGCAATGTCCAAAATGTCATCATCACTTAGAGCTGAATTGCTATTTTTTGCATGTTCCTTTCTTACAAGTCGAATAGTTTTACTATGCAAAGCCTGACGAACATCTTCAGCATCCTTATAAATGGACTTTGTCCTGTTGTAGACATGATTGGCTGATAGACCCGGTAGGTCTAAATGTTCACAAAATTTGTTGAAAGTTAATGGTCCTAGTCCACACAACGAGGAGGCAACAACAGCAGATGTGTTGATGGAAAAATTTTTATCATTGAGTGAGCGTTCAGATGTAAAAACATCATTCACCACAGTGCCACAATTATCGCAGTAAAGTTTCAGTTTTAATACAAGTCCGAAACGACTGTTGTCATCTGAATGCAAAGTTAGACCATCAGCATTACAATAAGGACACAGAAGAGGTGAAAGCAATTTTTCAATTTGACTAATGTCAATGATTGTTCTATATGTCTGTTTAGCTGACTGATCATTAAATAGAGAGCTAGAGCTTCCAATGTCCATAGCAGGAATATCAACATTTTTTTTTTTGGAACTTGTTTGCAAAGACAACAACACCGACGAGTTAGCTGGAGTTGAAGGAGCTGGTGTTACTTTGTCTAGATCTAGTTCATGATCTTTTCGACATAGGCCAACAGTGTTCTTCATCTTGGCAATCTTGCGAGCCTCTAGAAGTTGTTTACTTCTTTTTTTTAATCTTCCCATGGCTAGCACTTGAGCTAGAATGTCTAGAGCAGTAGAGCTAGATGATACTAATGCTAGTAGATGTGATGATAATTATGGATAAGACTTAGATCTAGTCAAGCTCAAATAAGAATGAACTTGAAGACAATCACTGAATAAGTCACAATCGTAGAACTTAGTCTTAGAAGTCTAAGCTCTAGAATATTATCAATATAGATCTAGACTATATATTTTATAAATCGAATCTATATAAATCTAGACTAGAATAATATGATATCCACAGGCAATCCAGCAGAGTCGCCAGAGAGACTAGTCTGATTAGTTATAGTATTAGAATTATTAGATCTACAACAATTTTTCACATACGATAATTTCAACACGCTGTAGACAGTTCAGCCATTTATTTTCGATAACCTGAGGTACACAAAGTCGCTAGGGGAATCCTAAGAATAGACCAATCAGAACGCAGCATTTATAGCGGGGCTATATTTACACCAAAACTAATCAAAAAGAGTACGTAAGTTTCTAAATATAGCGAAAATGTGCTAATAAAAGATTAGGAAGTGATGCCAAATCTTAAAAGACCTTTGGACGCTGAACAAATTGATACCAAATATGACTATTTTATTTGCAATGCACAAAAAATTTTTAACCTGTAACTATGGAGAATTTTTGCATTTTCTTATAAAATCGTCATTAATATACACCCGAAAAATGTAAAAAAAATATGTTTTAAAGCATTATTTAAAAAAAATTAAAGTACTTATCAAGTAAATAAATGGATAAGCTATCTAAATATGTTTAAATCTAAAAATCGATTTTTGGGTCCAAAATTTCGATTTCCAAAGGTGATCCTCCCCTTGATGTGACTAATCATTTAGGTCACAGTGTGGTGCGTTTGCTACTAAGGTTTTGTCCTCTTTCCAAAACTAAAATTCCAAACTCTACCACTCTATAGTTGCTCAAGTTCTATGGATGAAGTTAAATCAAGTTATAATCAATATTCTAGAGATGAACGAAAGACGTCAATCTCTTATATTTATTTCCAATATAATGCTTATTAAAGAGAAGGACGATTATATTTTCTGTTTAAATTTGTTGTAGTATTTTTATAATTTTAAAACGTATATAAATTAGAATCAATAAAATGTAATTTTCTAATCAAAATTTAGAAACATTGCTATGCCAGTGAAACATGTTTCAAGTTAATGTAGCGTTTCACTCGCATCACTGCACATATTTCAAACATGTATGTATTTTTCTGAAGATAATAGTCTAATAACCAAAAGTTTTTTACTACATAAAAAATGTCACATCCACAGCATACGTGTATCATGTAATACAGTACTATTGTCATTTATGAGGTCATGAAAGGTAAATCTAGTTAGGATTTTGGCGCTGCTTTTGTTAATTTTAAGGAAAGTTTTATCCATATAATTCTAGTGGGAAATAATTGCGCAGGACCGGATGTAGGCTTGATAAGGCCTTAAGCTACTTGAGCTATGAGGCTTTAGTCATCAACATAATGCTTTTTTTTTTTGCTCTTTCTTCAAATTGTTTGAAAATATCATTAGAACCGTTTTCTAGAGCTCCTTAGCAAATGGGTGCTCTAATCAAAAGGTTAATGTTGGCTGTAGTAAATAAAGCTCTGCGCGGCGGGAAGGGTTCCAACTTGGGATTATTAAATCGACAGTCCAGGGCGTGTACCAAACGAACAAGCAGCCAGTCAATGTGAGTATAAACATGTACATATTGCAGTTGCAGAAATAAAATAATTAAAAATTAATCTAAAGTTATCCTTTTATTGAGAGACGCTTGAACTGGCTTGTAGAATGTCCGAGTACTTGACAGTCGAATTTATTTCACAACAACAAATTTAAAAAAACAACAACATTGTCCTCGAGTAATAAGATTATGGAAGGGGAAAGAGTGGCATCGGGAGACCCGGCTTTGACCTACATACTTTGTCACATGTGGTGTCCGCCGAATGTCTATTAGAGTAATGAAGCAAACATTTATGGTATTAATATTTAAATGACTACACAAATGTAGATGACTGAAGACACTGACTGGTCTTGATTCCTTCACAATCATCAGGTTCATTCTTATACCACGTCCGCCGAATGTCTATTAGAGTAATGAAGCAAACATTTATGGTATTAATATTTAAATGACTACACAAATGTAGATGACTGAAGACACTGACTGGTCTTGATTCCTTCACAATCATCAAGGTTCATTCTTATACCACGTCTGAAATTATTATAAGGTGAAACCAACATACAGAGTGGAATACAACCCATATTGTCATTGGTGCAGTCAGATAACAGAATGAGGAAATTAGTAAGTTATGTATTTTAAAGACACAAAGATGGATCTAATAGTTTGCACAATGCACTTTCTTTCAATGCCGAATCAAATTTCAAGTAAAAGTCGCGTAATTCTTTTGAGTTTACTTTCAGTTTCACGCCCTTGATATTTTTTTTTTATTCCCAAATCCTCTCCCAATCTTCCTCTTATTTGTTTAAATTGTCTCATAATTGAATCTGTATGCAAAGTGTTTCACCTATCCATTTCTTGTATATTTTCTTTCTTTCTGTATCTTTGAAATGAACATAGACCTTTTAAACCAAAAGGTAAATAAAAAACAAATACAAATATTAATGTTATAAACAAATCAATTTAAACAAATAATACAAAAACATATCAATGGCTTGATCATTTTTTTCATTTTTAATGTCAATTTCTCTCTACTTCGATTCATATGTGCTCAACATTGGCTGTATCTTCAAATGGTTTATTTGTGTATTTATTTATTTCTTTTTGATAGTCAACTTCAAAGCTTATCTGCCCAGGTCAAGGTTACGACAGGAGATGTTGCAGTCGTCATCATCACCACACTTAGGGGTGCATATTGGGTCGTAAGGAAAGTTGAACTGTCGTACAATCAGCCAGCCCATGCATTTATCGTGGCAGTTCAAATCTGGGTCACTGAGACATTGGAAGAAACATGCGTCCTCATAGCGTCTAAGTTTGTGTCTTCTGCTATCTGGCTCGATGGAAATAAAGAAAAACAGGTTAATACAGATGGCTACAAGTTTCATTTGAAATGTACATTTCTAGACCATTCTCCTGCAGAGTAGAATGGGGAAGTGGGTTGAATAGTGGGACATAACTGATATTATTGTTATCAGTAGATTTAAGTTGGAATGGATTAGCCCCCTTTATTTACATTTAAGCAATGCAAAATAAAAATATCTATACTTTTGCATTGATTTCATTTTGCTCTCTCTCCCTCTCTCTCTCTCTCTCTCTTAGCACTTCTATCTAGAATGCTCCTATCTATCCTAACACCTTAGCATCTCTCCTAAACAAAATGAAATACTTTTGGAGAACTGAGATTGTCCTCTAATCAATGATAAATAGTATTTTTATCGACAAAGTAGTTGCATCTAAAGAAATAGCAAGATTGTTAGAAAAAATCTGTGTCCTCCAAATGAAGACTAAATACTATTCGGACAGGTTCAGGTGGGGGGGGAAAGCTTCTTTGGAAGAAAAACATTTGAAGGAGCCGTGTGTGTCTGTGTGTGTGTGTGTGTGTGGGTGTGTGTGGGTGTGTGTGTGGGTGTGTTTTCTCTCACTCTAAAAACTTCTCTGATATACTACAGACGTTACTTCAAAAAAGAAGATGATTACGTCCTACGCGTCATGCATTTAGTCATGCATATTAACCAATGACTTAAATTCTGCCAAGTCACTGGTTTTCCTGGCTAGCTCAGGCAACCCATTCCATGCTCTAATAGCACTAGGGAAGAAGGAGTATTTATACAAATTTGTCCTAGCATATGGGACGAGAAATGTGCCTTTATCTTTGTGTCTTTCAGAGTATTGTATTAGATTTTGTTTTTGTATTTGAAGATTATGGTTCAGTGTTTTATGTATAATTGCTACTTTACTTTTGAGTCTTCTGTCCTGAAGGCTTTCTAAATTTAGTGATTTTACTAATGGTGTTACCCTAGTCAAATGTGAATATTCGTTTGTATGAATCTCACTGCTCTATTTTGTGTCTGTTCCAGTTTCTTAATTTTTTCTTGAGTTGAGGGGTCCCAAACAAAGGATGCATATTGTCTTATAGGCCTAACCAAGATTAAATAACATTTTAGTTTTATGTTCTTATTTTATTTATAGACATTTCTTTTAAAATACCCTAATGCTTTATTTGATTTTTGATAGTTTAATCAATAGGGGGAATTCCATGAGAGTTTTTCATTTATTATTACACCTAAGTATTTTGCGTTTTTAGTCTGTGTTATTTGGTTTACCATGAATAAGATAAGTGGAATTAATTTGTTTTAGTTTTTTTTTTGTTACTCTTAATAACTGACATTTTTCTGGCTGAAAAAGCATGCTCCAATTTTATTCCAATTTCTCTAATTAGTCTAATTCTCTTTGTAAAATTTCTGTATCTTGTGTTGTTTTTTTTTTGTTTTATATATATCATATAAAGCTCCTCCTTCTGATCGAAGATGAGCACATTTCTTCTTTCCCATGGACCAATCGCTTGCAAATATTGTGACTTTTGTTCCTGAACTAATGCAATTAGTTAAATCATCTATGTAAATTATAATGAAATGTATTACTATTAAAAAGGTCACATGTAGAACAAATCTAAATCCTTCAGTACAAAAACACAACGAGAGTTTCTAGTTTCATTTAGTTTGTAAGGAGACAAAATCATCGTCCAGATAAATAAACAACATTAAAGGGAAAAAAATAAATATGAAGTTATGAACTAACCGCACACCTTGTGGCACTAACACTGGCGACGTCATAGCTCCGACTTATGACCTTAATTTAGTTTCGTGCATGAGTTCCCTGTTTACGCATTCAGTTAATAACAAATTACATGAACAACAAAAAAATGAAAGAGAAATCAGGTTTTTAATTTTGCAGGGCTCAAAGTTTCAGCGTTGAATTCATCTTGTTGGTGCAGATATTTCTGATATACAGTAGGCCGAGTAGAGGAAGACACCATTGGAACTTTTGCTTAAGAATTACTCCATTCATTGTGTGTATTAGTGCTGGATTTCTTCACTCTTTTACTTCTTGAATATTTAACGTTGAGAAACATACTTGTCTTTGTCATCTCTTTTCCTTTGGGGAATCAGCATATGTCTTGACATGAGTAAAGGTGGGTGGATTTTTGTTGATGTGTAGGCTGAATAGATTCTGATAAAAACACGAGGTGGTATGTCGAGGTTAGAAAGAGGATGGTGTGGGAGATGAAGCGAGAGACAAGTAACACACCTGTACGTTTAGAGTAAGCTGATTTTGTTGAAAAAATCCTTACTCAATTTGTGTTTCTACACACATCTACATTGAAATTGAAGGCTGTGTACATTTGTTAATAGAAATTATATTCAGTTCTATTTAAAGAAAATTTGTTATGCTATTTCTGCATTGAGAAATCAACAAATCTACACTGTTTGGACTGAGTATCAACACCGCCAAGACATTAAAACAAGGAATATTCTTTAAAAAAATTTTCTTTGTGTTCAGATAACAAAATGTGAACTATAGGACTTCATTCATATTTTGCCATGAACTAGTTGGGAATCACGGAGGGCATTAATTTATTGTGTTTCACGTGGGGAGCAAGGGTCTACTTGGAATTATGGGTACAAAGTCTCGCTTTGAGAGTTAACCACATGGTTAGAAGTCAGTAGTCACCATGTTTTTGAAGCGTATGGATGTTTAATTCAGTTAGTTTAATAAGTATTACCAGTTGTGCACTTGCTATATTTCATTGATTTGTATAATGGATTTTGTGAGATGAAACTTGTATTCATTGATGACCGGACTTGCCAATATATTGTGAATTGTTATACGTAATAAATTTTGTGTCTGATAAAATTGAGTTCATTCATGAGACTACGTGTTTGTAGTGGTATTACTCAGAAGATCTAGTAGACATTTTCAACAACAAACTTGGTGTGAAGAAAGATAATTGATTAATACACAACAGACATTCAATTGATACCAGAAGAGGTATTAAAATAATACAAAGAAAGATAAATTGACACTTACCTCCCAAGGTCATTGAAGCCACACAGGCTACCAGTAACACTGTGCAAATAAGTTTGTACATTTTAAGCACCAGTCAATGTCACAGTTTGAATTACATCGAACATTAAATAGAAGAGTTTTTTTTATACCTAACTAGACAAGGGAAAGGCTTTAGATAAGAGTCAACTTACATTTCTAGATAGATAACAGAATAAGAGAAACGCGCATAACCTTTCTAGTTCATCAATATTCGTCTGCATAGATTTATATCTTATTGAAACAATGCGTTTTAAACAATTTAAATATAGCATCTATACCAGTTTTTAGTTAAGTCCACTCAATCTATCAGAGGCGGGTAGCCAGCTATAGCTAACGAGCCCCTCCTACCAGAAACTTAATGGTTTAGGCCCCAATTACCATCTTTCGTTCCTTCCGGCAATGACAACTATGCAGCAGGGGAATTTTCCATCGTTTGGGCCCCCGGGAGGGGGGGCTTGATTTTTGCATAATATTTAAGTTTTAATGTACAAAAAAAACTCATTTGGGGCCCCCACTGACCGGAGGATTTTCAAATTCTTCCTCCCTCCTCCAACCATCCTAGCTACGCCACTGTCTTGTAGAACCAACAAAGTAATAACTGGCTCATTATCTAGCTTTATAAGCAAAGTATTAACAGCCTAACTAACCAACCATCTCACTTAATGAGTAACTAACCAGATCACCGGCTTATTAAGCAAGGTATACAACGACTCACTAACCAACTCACTAAGCAAGGAATTAAACGCCTCACAAATTTACTAAGCAAGGTTAACGATGACTATCTAACCAGTGTAACCACTTACTAAGCACGGTATAAAACGACTAACTAACCAACTAACCAACCAGCTCAATAAGCAACTAACAAACTAACCAAAGTACTAAACAATGTACTAACTGACTAGCCAACTCACTACCCAGAGACAAAGACTACTGTCTAATAATAAGGCTACTTGAAAGTTTCAATCAATGGAGCTATTTTTTGTGAACTTCAAAGACAACACTTCACTAATTGTCTCTTGACTCAAAGATAAACAGAAGGCGCGTGTCCCACGAACTCAAACGTTGTTTTCTCATTATGAATATGACATCGATACTAGGTCAGAACCTCATATACAAACAATGTTTGAACTATTTTACAATTGTAAACAATACATGCATATCAATTTCATGATTAGGTTAAATTGATTTTCTTTCTGTCTAAGACATTTCCCATTGTAAATACGTTCCCGTACCCACGTCCACTTTTGATCCGCTCTATCTATACTTTAAAGCAGAAAGTAAGGCGTATGTATGTATGTATGTATGTATGTGTGTATGTATGTATGTATGTATGTATGTATGTATGTATGTATGTATGTATGTGTGTATGTATGTATGTATGTATGTGTGTATGTATGTATGTATGTATGTATGTATGTATGTATGTATGTATGTATGTATGTGTGTATGTATGTATGTATGTATGTATGTATGTATGTATGTGTGTATGTATGTATGTATGTATGTATGTGTGTATGTATGTATGTATGTATGTATGTATGTATGTATGTATGTGTGTATGTATGTATGTATGTATGTATGTATGTATGTATGTATGTATGTATGTTCCGAATAGAAATTGAATCCGTTTGACCAATTTTGATAAATATTGACATTACAGACCGTTGTGCTTGTTAAGTCTCTCTCCCACAACTAGAAGGCCCTAAAATAAAAAACACAAAACAAGGCGGCCCCGTCGGAGTTGGATCGCTGTCGGATCCGCCTATTCGCAAGAAATATTCAAGACGTGATTTTGTTTTGATTGTCAAAAGTAATAATCTTTCAAAGATTCATTTGGCGTTTTAAAAAATGTTTTTTTCTGTAAAATGTTTTACATGTTTCGGATGTTCCTTCAAAGTTAAAGATAATTTACTTCCTTATCCAAACCTCCCGCCAACGAAAGGTAACGAGCCCCTCATGCCCGAAACTTACTGGTTTAGGCGCCAGTTGCTTGACTTTGCCTCTTCTCCTGTCAGCGATAACAGCTCCGCCGGGCTCAGTATCTGAAGTACACATGAAGGCCAGGAGTTTGACTGGTTGTCAGAGGCTCTTTGAGACGCGTGCCATAGGAAGCATTTTATAGGTAGTGGAGTGCTAACATCCATTACCACTTTCGGCGTTAACCATATATGATACAAGCATGTTTACATTTAAAGTTTAAAGTGTTTATAGTATAGAGAAGGAAATATGACATTCTATAAAATGCCTAATCATCCTATAAAATACTTAAAACCAGCAGCACTGCTTTTGGGCAAAGTGTCAAATGTTGATGTTCTATTTCCACTCGTCACTTTTCTAAACATTGATTATAGTTCTTAGCAGTGTGGAGTTCGTTTCAATTACGACTGTCAAAGTATTTATGCTGTGTACAATTTTATTATGCAAAGTTAAATTGTTGCTATATAAGATGTTTCATATTTTATTATATGAAATTTGAAAATAGATACTGATGTGTGATCAAAGCTAGATTAGCAATAAAAAAAATTTACGTGACCAGATATTGAAAGGTATAATTTTGATGGATGTGGTTAGTTCCTTTATCATTATTATGTCTGAAATATTAGCCATATTTCACAACGCTCATTTGGCTAATTGGCATTAATCAAAAGACGTAATGTTGAAAAAAGAAGTATCTAAATAACAATCTTAATAGTCACGACATAGAACTTTAGTCTAGAAGAAACAAGTGCTGTTTAAACTGTCAAATTTATAGGAAAATTGTTTGAGCTGTTTTCGAGAATTGCGTCCATATGAATATCCATTCTGAAAGTGTGACTTGAATATAGTATTGTAATAATTTTTATCATATGCATGAGTAGTTTAAACAAATAAAGCACTACCTTAAAGATTTATTTGATAAACTTTAATATACTTCATTATCGAGAAAAACTTTTTTTTTTAATTTTTAGATTTCTTAAAGTTTATTTCATATTTCCTTTTGTTGTATTAAATTATATTTAATATCCTATTCTGTTCTATTTCAATACTACATTATTATTTCATACGTTACTTTGAAAGAGAAGATACTTACGTGCTACACATTTGAATCTACCTAGATAAGACATCTACTTTGCCTGAATGGCATCTATTCATATTATAGAATGACTGAGGGAAGTGGACCAATGGGAAGCCATTTACTACTTTGAATGAAAACGGGCCGGCTAGTCTATAGAATGTCTGCATTTTGTACTGAGTCAGAAACAGATAAATCAACATTACAAGCAATAATAAGATATAGATCATCAATCAATCATTCAAAAACGTCGATTATTATTTGATCGGCTATGCAAGTAAAAGTAAGGTTCCCTTTCAGACCTTGCGATGTATAGGGTAGATGATGTAAAGGTCATCTGTTTCTGTGGCCCACGGTTTTCGAGGATGTCATGTGGTCAGCACAACGACCAACC
This sequence comes from Biomphalaria sudanica, assembly GCA_036873155.1. Lineage (NCBI taxonomy): Eukaryota > Metazoa > Mollusca > Gastropoda > Planorbidae > Biomphalaria > Biomphalaria sudanica. The sequence goes on from JAZGLO010000987.1 coordinate 640,105, forward strand.
GCCTTTACTTTTTCCTAACTAATGTCAGATACCCGTTTGAGCTGGGTGGACTCAGAGGGCCCAAGGATACTTCTATGTTCTGTCGTCATAAAGGTATCAGGTTCGAACCCTACACCATCCCCCTGTCGACCTGCTGACGATTTCTGGTAACGATGTAAAAGTTATCATTCCCGAATGAACGTCCAAAACTCTCACGCCCAGAACCTAAGAATAAAAACTTGAACTAACCAAAAGTTTTAAATAACATTTTTTATTTGAACCATACAAAGTGACGATGAATGTACATTTATGGAGATATTATTTAAATGTACACCCCAGACCTAACCGGGTATTCTAGCGCAAGTGCTGAGGCAAACAAAATCCAGGAGCGGACAAGAAGCTGTACAGATTGCTTGTAACGTCAGTTGCCTCTTTGGCAGGTGGTAATGTACAACTTGGCAAGGCTCTTCTGGAGGGCATTGCAGTAGGTTGTAGTCTAAGGACTTTTTCTCCTTGGTGCCTGTATAGTACAAACATTAAGCAGTTAAGGCTAATTCTTCCACTACAGAAATATATATAGAGAGAGATAGATAGATAGATAGATAGATAGATAGATAGATAGATAGATAGATAGATAGATAGATAAATTGATTGATTGATTGATTGATTAGGATTAATCGATTTTCTTTCGTTATCCTTGACCTTTCTAGAAAAATCATGCACAAATTGTACAAAACTCACATCCCCCTTGGCTAGCAGAGAAAGTGCTAGATTGAAACGTAAGTGTTAGATCTAACCTTTTATTCTAGATCAACACTGACCCAATGTAAGTTGGGTGGATTCAAGGGTGTCCTAAAAATCCCTAAGTTAAAATTGCAGTCTTCAGCAGGATACAAAACCAAGACTATTTGTTCAGGAGTCAAGCGCTTTACTGCTCTGCCATCACACCCCATTAATCTAACATTAAATGATTTATATTGAATCAAAGACACCCCATATTAAGTAATTTTAATAGAATTAACCATGTTTCGAAATTACTATTTATTCTTTATATAGAGATAGCTATGTCTCAAACAAAAGTAGATCTGTTATTCATTCAGACTAAAAGAAATATTTTTATACTAAATTAGATTGAATTAAAATTTGAGACTATTTCATCCGGAATGCTACACTGCGGTATGCTAAGCAGGAGCTATCGTTCGAAAACTACGACCGGTCTAGAAAAACTAAAAAAAAAACAACCTGAAGACTAAAATCCACTTCCTAAATATTAGCGGTGTCCTCACGACGACATACTCTTGCCAGACTTCGAAACAGTAAAGTTACTTATAGGCAATGTCTTAATAAAGAAATCCTATACCACTCCTAAGCTTAGTGGGGACCGAACCTCGTATGACATTCTCAGAATATATCCAAATGAAAGACCTTCCCCAAAGACAGCCAAACATGAACCGTGAAAAGAGGGAGGCAAAAACAAGGCGTCGCACCTTCTTAGAAGAACTAAAATTCGAAGGTGCTAGTTGAAAAGAGGCTGTTGAGGCTGTATATCTCGATCTCTGTGAAAAAAGCTCTTGGCCATGTGCGCCAAACTGCGCTGGAGGTCTAATGTGAAGCTGTTTTTTTTTTCTTGTCAGTCAATATTTAGAGCTGGTATTTCCATTTTAGATTTTGTTGAGACAATGTCGCTGGTTTATAAAAGAACAAATGCTTTTTAAGAAGCCTTTTACAAAACTCTCTCATTCTGCCTGTCTGTCTGCCTGTCTGTCTGCCTGTCTGTCTGCCTGTCTGTCTGCCTGTCTGTCTGCCTGTCTGTCTGCCTGTCTGTCTGCCTGTCTGTCTGCCTGTCTGTCTGGTCTACATTGTGTATATGTTAATTCTCCCACTTCCCTTACTCAGATCAAGTGGAAACTTTTGCTTCATTATTCACTGTACCTTACAAATATGTGAACCAATAAAAAACTAACCTACTAATAAATTAATAAAGTAAGTTAAGTTCCCCATTGAAGACCTTGTGGTATATAGGGCAGATGATGTAAAGTAATCAGTTTTTGTGGTAATTAATTATTTCAGTGGCAATTAATAGGGGCAATAAATGCCACTTACTGAGAGATGTGAATGTATATACAGGTGTTTTTTTTCCCATTATTACGTTTTGCCAATTTTTTTGTCTCCCAATTCCCATTGTCGGATCAAGTTTAAATTGTGTATAAATATCAAGAGTTGATGGAAAAACACATAAATGTATCAAATCATTAACCAATTATTAGTAATAAATACATTGTCTTATATACCCAAAGGTAGTTAAACCCTGACCTAAATGGCAACGATTTGCGGTTCTTTTCCTTTTATAAACTTTTTTTTTTTTTTTTTTAATATTCTTTTTTCTTTTGCTTGCTAATTATATGAAACTTATATGAAAAGAAAATTTACCTTTAGCTAGACACATGCTCAAGAGGAATACAAATATGGCTCCTAAAACTTTCATCTTCGACAATTCTTTATTGTTTCAATCGGTCAATGTCGTTTAATTTACCAATAGTGTATCATTTGAAACATCTATTTATACACTTACTAGAACCGCACCCTTTTGGTCTTGCTCCATACACAACGAGACAAACAGGCATAAAAGATAAGAGATACACATGTTTTAATCTAACACTTAAGTATGGACAATAATAACGTACAACGCAGATCTGACCAAAACATCTGCTGATTTCACCTGGAAGAGGGTTTATAGAATTATTTCTTTTGAGTGTGTGTGTTTTTTTTTAGCAAAGATGTACAGAGTATGTGTATGAGTGGGCCCTTGATAGGACAGTGTTAAGTTGGGCCCTTGATAGGACAGTGTTAAGTTGGACTCTTTAAAGGTTGCCAAATGTTATTATATAGATGGTGGAGTTCTAATGATCGCGAGAAAGAATTGTTTTATGGTTGAATAAGATAGAAAGTAAAGAGGATTAATTAGTTATCTCTTATTGATTAATGTTTTATTAGGTGCAATAATAATTTGTTTAAAGTTCCAAGTTCTTCTTCCTTCTTCTTCTAGCCAGCTTTTTGCTGCTGAGCTGTCAGCTCTTTTGCAGACTGTGCCAAGGAAAAATAGTTTGCTGTCCAAGTTCTTGATTCAGTACTAAAAACAGCCTAGGTACATTAACGTATATTACTTCTGATGTCTATCTGTCAATACGTCACATTAATAACTCAAACAAAAAAAGAACTTAAGTTAGAAAATAACAGACAACAGTTATATTTGGATGTGGCATAAGATTTAGTTCATAGCTATTTCTATATAGCCATGTGAAATACTGTAGTACTTTTTAATCTTCTGACTAGAAAAAAAACCTTATTATAATGTGTAGAATTTAATTTACTGGTTGAAATGGAAACTATCGCAAGTGTTTACATAGGAAAACGAACGCGTTTACAGTAACGAGATTAGTTGAAATGTATATCTGTATGAACGTATAAACTGTACTTATAGTAATAATAATATATTACATCGTTTTACAAATTTGCAAGACATTATATAATTACACGATCACAAAGAGAGCTTAGGTTATCACACAAACTCAGAGGCGGCCCTCATCGAATTCACTAATGGACCAGGAATATTCCAGTCATAGTCATGTTTTGATGTTTTAAAATAATAAAATTTTAAAAATCATTGTGCACTAAAATAAAATACATTTTTATCTTTTAAAGCTTAAATCTTTCAAAATGAATTTTTATCAAACATTAGTACTTTTTCAATTACAAGTTGTTTTTTGTTTTTTGTTTTCGTTTTTACATATATATATATATATATAAATATATATATATATATATATATATATATATTATATTCATTATATTCAATATATATATATTTATTAAGTAAGTTCCCCTTTCAGAACTAGTGATCTAAGACTATGACTAAGACCAAGACTGCTTTATTGATCCTTACCGAAATTTGTTGTGATTACAAGGACTCTTTTCTCATATAGAGACAACACAATAGAAAAATACGCAGAAATATAACAGACACAACATAAAGAGTTCACTCATCGACTACACACAGGTATCTTGGTGTCAGGACTGAGTTCTGGTCAGCCTGGGTCTCCTGTTTACTGTAGAGGAGAAGGGGGGCAATTCAGGTTGTTGACTTCAAGACTGTTATTGTTTTGGATTGTTTTATTTGGTGAGATGTTTTTGTTGAATATAATGTAACTTAAAATAAGGTAGTGTGGTTTTGTTCCTTGTCCAGGACAATGGACCTCATTCACCAATCGTAAACAAACAACATTTAGCCACGTGCTGCTCTATCTCTTCTATATAATTTACGATCTCATGTTTAATTCATGATGGTTGTCACGTGACAGTTTTTTCATTGTTTTATCAATCAGATCACGTGACTAAATGTTGTTTGTTTACGATTGGTGAATGAGGTCCATTGGACTTTTGGATATAGATATAGTCGAAGTGTAGACTCTAATCCATTCTCTGTGTTGTCACTATTCAGTCTCTGGAATATTAGGCTGATATATTTTTAATTGATACTGGATATTTTAAATGTCTAAACTGATTCTGTATTATAGTACAGATAATGTAATAAACATGTTATAGGTCTGTGAGTTGGCATTCTGAATCTTTGTTCTATCGTTACATGTGTGTTGTGCTATTGCCCAGGACTGGGTACCTTTAGTAATACACATACGTATATTAGAGAGGAAATGAGTCTTGACATTTTGGGGCCCGTCCAAAACACCTACATGCGATGGATGCATCAATCTCCAGTGAAGCATCTGCTGCATCCAGATAGCGTATATCTCTGAGTACTATAACTTGAAGTATCTGCTGTATCCAGACAGTATATATCTCTGAGTACTGTAACCTGAAGTATCTACTGCACCCAGACCACGCATATCTCTGAGTACTGTAACCTGAAGTATCTGCTGCACCCAGACAGCGCATATCTCTGAGTACTGTAGCCTGAAGTATCTGCTGCACCCAGACAGCGCATATCTCTGAGTACTGTAACCTGAAGTATCTGCTGCACCCAGACAGCGCATATCTCTGAGTACTGTAGCCTGAAGTATCTGCTGCACCCAGACAGCGCATATCACTGAGTAATGTAGCCTGAAGTATCTGCTGCACCCAGACAGCGCATATCTCTGAGTACTGTAGCCTGAAGTATCTGCTGCACCCAGACAGCGCATATCTCTGAGTACTGTAACCTGAAGTATCTGCTGCACCCAGACAGCGCATATCTCTGAGTACTGTAGCCTGAAGTATCTGCTGCACCCAGACAGCGCATATCACTGAGTAATGTAGCCTGAAGTATCTGCTGCACCCAGACAGCGCATATCTCTGAGTACTGTAGCCTGAAGTATCTGCTGCACCCAGACAGCGCATATCTCTGAGTACTGTAACCTGAAGTATCTGCTGCACCCAGACAGCGCATATCTCTGAGTAATGTAGCCTGAAGTATCTGCTGCACCCAGGGAGCGCATATCTCTGAGTACTGTAGCCTGAAGTATCTGCTGCACCCAGACAGCGCATATCTCTGAGTACTGTAGCCTGAAGTATCTACTGCACCCAGACAGCGCATATCTCCGAGTGTGTACTAATGAAAGAGTTCAAGTCCATAAGAAGCGGAAACTCGTCGTCTGTATTTTAGGCTGTTACTATCTAATAATGATTAACATGCCTAATTTGTTCACTATTAGCAAGTAATAGTAGCACCCCTTAGTACGTCTAAACATAAGTGTATATGCAATGGCAATTTCTTCCCTCATAATTGAATTACCAATACGCTCGTTCCTTGGATTATACTGAAGAAGCTGCTGCTGGATCTCATACTTATATGAATTTAACTTTTGTGGTACATTCCAAGCACCGGTTCCACGCGTAGGTATAAAATCATGTTGGGATTACCTGTTGGATTATCTATCTGAAATAGAGTAAGAGAAATCACATTATTGGATAACCTTAAACTATTGTCTTTAACCTGTTGGAGTACCAGTTGAACAACTTTAGTAGGAGCAGAGGTATTAGTATTATTTTAATTTTGCTTTAATTGTTTTTGTATGTATATCATTTTGTGAGCTAATATTGTAATAAAGGACACTGCTCTAGGAAAATGTCAGAGTTTATACCTCGTCCATTTGAGGAGATAGTAGCCCAGGCTCAGATGTTGGGGTTTAAGGGCAAAACGTTAAAGAAATTTATAGATGCCCAACAGAAAATTGACTTAGATAGACTGACAAGGAAAGCGGAGGAGAGAAGACATATAAGAGAGATGGAGGACAAACAACTAGCAAGACAACATGAAATGGATCAGAAAGACATGACAGTTAACGACAACCCCAAACAGAGTAAACAGTTAGACAAAAACCTAAACTGCATGACAGACAACGAGGACTTGTTATTCTACTTAGAACTGTTCGAAACGACTTCTACTGCTAACGACATACCCAAGACAAGATGGCCACTTGTCCTCACTCACAAATTAAATGAAAAACTAAAATTGTTTATGATACAAACAAAACTGATACATAACACTGACTATGACTTTGTTAAGGGGGAGCTCCTAAAACAAGCCCAACTCACGGAAGAAGCCTGCCGAACACTGTGGCATGAACTTTCCCCAAAGACGGACGATATGAAAGATTTTTATGTCCATTTGAAAAGGACATTTGACAACTGGCTTAAAACATCACAAACCCCAATGACAGTAGACGGTATAATTGACCTTATAATGAGAGACAGACTTTACAGTGTGCTATCTTCTGAGGCACTGAAAGAGATTTTGCTAATAAAGCCTACTTTAGCCCAAGAGGTCTTAGACTGTATTGATCAATTTAGAGATGTCACGAAAGGCTCTACACATATTGTAAAGGGAAGTAACAAAGTAACTAATAAGGATATCCCATATGTAGCATTTGGTGCCACTGGTCAATCTAACAGTCGTCGCCCGAATAATATAAACACAGATGGGACACAAGTGATATGCTATAGATGTGGAAAGGGCGGACACATTGCACGATGGTGTAGGGTAAAGCTTAATGAGAATAGAGGTCCAATACAGCAATGACTAAGAGCATTACCAGAAATGGGGCAACAAGTGGGATTGTTTGCATGTCACACTGATACACTAAATTTGTTAGATTATAAAGATAGATCAGTTGGTGGATTGAAAATAGTAGAAGGATTTTTAGGAGATCGAAGGGTATCTGTTCTACGAGATACAGGGGCGAGCATAATTGGGGTCCGAGAAAGTTTAATAGAAGAAAGTCAGAAGATAGATGGGTTTTCACTTTAAAATTAATAGATGGACAAACCTTTCAGTATCCACTTGCTTGGATAGACATTGATACTCCATTTTTAAAAGGAGTTTTTGTGGCGGCCATGTTCAAGGACCCGATAGCAGATATTATTATTGGGAACGTGGATCAGGCTAAGGCATTTTTGTATGGGAATGTTGTTACTAGGGAAATGGTGAAAGCAGAAGACACTAGGGTCAAATCAGAAGATAATGACAGGGTTGGCTTAAGTAAGTGGATGGAATTGAACAGTGATTTTAGAGAGGATCAAAGAAATGATAGTTCTTTGTTTAGATTATGGGAAAAAGCAAATGCAGGAACGGTCGAAGATAAGAAAAAGGGATTGGTATCATTTATTGTGGAAGAAGGTCTACTTTACAAAGAATTTGAGAGAAAAGATAGCCCTGGGGTAATAGAACGACAACTTGTAATCCCTACGAATAGACGTGAACTAATATTAGAAATAGCACACTCTACACCTTTAGCTGGACATATGTCTATAAATAGAACCAGGTATCGGATATATTCGCATTTCTTTTGGCCTGGTGTAGATAAAGATATAAGAACATACATTAAATGTTGTGACCCACTGTGTCAAGGAGGTAAACACCCAAGACAAGCTGTAAAGGTAGAACTAGGGCGCATGAATATTATTTCCACTCCATTTACTAAAGTTGCTCCAAATGACAGATCGAAAGAATAGATTCATTTTATCGTTAGTTGATTTGGTAACAAGATGGCCGGAAGCTGTACCACTACCTAATACAACACCAGTAGTAATAGAAGCTTTAAGTGCTATTTTCACTAGAATAGGGTTCCCTGAACAGATACTCTCTGACGACGGACCTCAGCTCAGATCCGAGTTATACAAAGAAATATGTCAGTCTTCTAAATTAAAGATTGTTAAATCAACGCCATTCCATGCTATGTCAAGTAGGGGCGTAGAACGCTTCAACGGGACTTTGAAATGCATGCTAAGAAAAACGGCTGAAGAAGAACCTAGACATTAGGATATAGTTATAAATGCACTTCTGTTTACGTACAGAGAGGTACCAAATGAGTCAACTAACATTTCCCTTTATGAAATGTTATATGGAAGGAAAGTCAGGGGGCCTATGTCAATTCTAAAAGATCTTTTTACTAATCAACAGGTAGAACCCGAAATAAAGAATGTTTTTGACTATTTATTAGATCTAAAAAGTAGGCTGGCTTTGGCTTGTCAAATAGCTCAGAATAATAGCTCGAAATGTAAAGAAAGTTATAAAAGGTATTATGATAGAAATAGCAGAGAAAAAGATATTCAAACAGGTGATTCTGTTCTTTTACTGAAACCACAGAGACAGAATAAGTTAGCCTTGCACTGGGAGGGGCCCTTTAAAGTAGAAAAAAGAATTAACAAGTTTAATGTAAAAAAAAAAGAAAGGCAATCGAGCAAAAATTCTTCATGTTAACAGATTTGTAAAATATGAAAAAAACAACAACACTGAATGTAAGGTTAGGGAAAATGGTGATCTACTACTCGTGGGAACTGCGTCACATGTCTCGTATGGGGGTCAAGGGGAAGAATTATTACATGCGTGCATAGCGTCCCTTGTAACCGACCAGTAAGAGGATAACCAAGAGGATAAAGTTATAGAGTTACCTACTCTTGAGAGTATCTATTCCAGGGAACATATTAATATCAATACTGAATTAACCGAATCCCAAAGAGAACAGATTCAGACGCTAGTTGAGAAGTATAAAGATATAATTACTGATATACCGGGTAAAGCGAAGGTTAAAGCATTCAACATTGAGCTCACAATAGAAAAACCTATTACACTGAGGCCATACGCAGTTCCTATTCATATGAGAGATGTCTCAGACAAGGAGATAGAGAACATGATTCAAATAGACATTATTGAAGAGTCTCAATCGCCCTATGCATTTCCTGTTGTTTTGGTTAAGACAGTACGTACTTGCATAGATTTTCGGAAATTAAACGCGGTTACCAAATTTGACGCGGATGCTATTCCAGACCAAGAAGATCTTTTCTTGCAACTTAATAGTACCAAATTTTTTACAAAGATAGATCTAACAAAAGGCTTCTGGTAAATACCAATAGAAGAGAATAGTAGGAAATACACTGCATTCAGGGTACCAAGTGGTCACTTTCAATTTAAATACCTACCGTTTGGTCTGCTTAGGAATGTTAGGACCATTCTTAAAGGACTGGAAAATGTGTTTTATTTTGATGACATTTGTGTATTCGGGCGTGACGGGTCATCACACTTAATAGCAATAGAGAAAGTGTTGTCCAGACTAAAAGAATATGGGTTTACTATCAAGCCAAGCAAACTTGAAATCGCGTATCCTAGAATAACTTTCTTGGGTAATATTGTAGGTGATGGAAGCATATACCCAGAACCCAATAACAGAGACAATGTTTTAAATATAAAAGCACCAAAAACGAAAAAAGAGGTTCGATGTTTGCTAGGTATTGCCCAGGACTTGGGTACCTTTAGTATTACACATACGTATATTAGAGAGGAAATGAGTCTTGACATGTTCCCTGATCAACGAGTGGCGGTGACATAGTATGATTTTGTTTTGATTGACGACCTGACGTAGTTCTGATGGAGCGGGTGGCCGTTGTCTTCCAAGATTTTTTCGATTTTACTTAGACACTTTTGTTGAAAAGTTCCTTTAAATATGTAAATGTTCTATGAGGTAGAAGATGCAAAGTTCATTTGTTAACGAAAGTACCATGTGGCCACCAGAACGAAAAACCGCCTTTACTTTTCCCCAGCTAATGTCAGGTACCCATTAGAGCTGGGTGGACTCAGTCTTCACCAGGATTTCAATCGCGACCCCCGGGTCAAGCTCTTTACCACACAGCCACCGCGCTTTCTATATATTATTAAGCGTACACTTATATTTTTTTATCCGTATATTCAAAATTAATAAATGTTACATGTAATAAAGACAAACTTAAAAAAAATTATTAAGGTTCATTCTAGTTACGAAATTAGATAAATTGGCAACACGAACAAAAGATAGTTTTGACCTACTTCACAATTTAATTTAACTTCTGGTAGTGAGTTAGAAATGACTCACAAAAAAGTAAGACTTTTTCCCCTCACAAATAAAAATTATATCTCCCCTTACAATGATACCTTTAGTGCGGTTGGACATTTTTTTAAAGCCCTTTACAAGTTTTATTACTGTATTTTGAGTTTGTAATTGTTATCGAATTACCTAAACCTAGACTAAATCTAGATTTAGACTAGATCTAGAACTAGATCAAGAATATAGACTAGATCTAGAACTAGAGCAAGAATATATTATTATAGCTATTATATAGCGCTACTTTCATGCTTATTGCATGCTCAGAGCGCTTTGGTCCAATCTCATTTGTGGACCGGTGGAGGGGGGGGTATCTAGGAGTTGGTTTTCCGTGCTGCCTTTAGGCAGCTCAGTAAACGCAACTCTGCCAGAGTCGGGTGTCGAACCTCGAGCCCCCTTCTAGGTAGCCGAGACAAGTCAAGTTCAAGCACTTAGCCTCTCGACCACGCTTCCCACTATAGACTAAATCTAGAATCTAGACTATATCTAGAATCTAGATCAAGATTAGAATTCGCATGTTTTTATACTACTTTATATTACTAGATAATAGCCAATATTATGATGAGGATTAGTAGGCCTACTGGTACCGTGTAGTGTACTATGTACGTTTATTATGAAGTTATTAGTAGTTAAAAGTTAAGCGATCCATCACTGAGTACCGGAACCTAATTTTTTACAAAAACATAAAAAAAAGCACTGCATATATATATATATATAGGCCAACATCTTTATATGTGTGTGGAATATGTATATATGTATATATATATATGAGCTCTATTTAGTGTTATTTAGACTATCAAGTGAATAATGAGGATATGTTAAAACTGGGCGAACTGGGCGTTATATATTTAGTCCTTTTCTTGTTCGAACTTAAAACTTTTTCCATTTTTTTTTCATTGTGTCCTTAGATGCACTTTTTTTGTATCAATGCGCGAATCAATCAATGAAGCTTGAGTTATTAATGAATACGTGACCTTTTTAGAAAAAAATTTTATATGATTTAAAATATCACGATGTGCAATTTTCATTTTCTTTTCAAGTTTCTAAGATCTAAACAGGACGGACGGACAGACATTCCACACAAAACTAATAGCGGCTATTCGTATTTCGGGAGGCCACTATACAAGGAAGAAATGTTTCTTGAATCCAACAATGTAGCATAGTTTATTTTTTAATTCTTGTAGTATCGAGTCATTACTATTCTATGACCAATACATGTACAGGAGTTCTATTTCCCTGTCTCCAATGTAATTCGACAAATATCTTCACATGCTTGGTCACCTTTGCAGCTGCTGTAGCATGTGGCTGGGTCAGAGAAGTCTTGTCGCGTCTTCCTCCAGTTTTCTATCAGCCTACAGGACATCAGACAGAATTCATCGCTGTTGCACCTGGCAGCGCAGTCAAGGGCTGGCAGAGAAGAACAGACAATCAAATGTACAAGAATAAAAAAAAAAGATATTTTGATTGTATTTTCATTTTTTCTGGTTTATTTTATTGTTATTTAGAACTTCAGCACAATTTAGATCATTTGGTGTTCACCAACCTATTTCAAGTTTCTTTCTAAAATTTTATTTAAACTAATATTTTTATAAATTACATAACAATAATATACATTTTTTAATCGTAAGTAGTAATACTCGAAGTGAATGTCTATCCACCAGTCTTCATATCTTATATAATACAGACGTTACTTCAAAAAAGAAGATGATTACGTCCTACGCGTCATGCATCTAGTCGTGCATATTAACCAATGACTTAAATTCTGCCAAGTCACTGGTTTTCCTGGCTAGCTCAGGCAACCCATTCCATGCTCTAATAGCACTAGGGAAGAAGGAGTATTTGTACAAATTTGTCCTGGCATATGGGACGAGGAATGTACCTTTGTCTTTGTGTCTTTCAGAGTATTTTATTAAATTTTGTTTTTGTATTTGAAGATTATGGTTCAGTGTTTTATGTATAATTGCTACTTTACTTTTGAATCTTCTTTCCTGAAGGCTTTCTAAATTTAATGATTTTAGTAATGGTGTTACTCTAGTCAAATGTGAATATTCATTTGTTATGAATCTCACTGATCTATTTTGTGTCTGTTCCAGTTTCTTAATGTTTTCTTGAGTTGAGGGGTCCCAAACGGAGGATGCATATTCTATTAATGGCCTAACCAAGGTTAAATAGCATTTTAGTTTTATGTTCTTATTTGATTTATAGAAATTTCTTTTAATAAATCCTAATGCTTTGTTTGATTTTTTTGATAGTTTCATCAATATGTGGATTCCATGACAGTTTTTCATTTATTATAACACCTAGGTATTTTGCGTTTTTAGTCTGTGTTACTGGTTTGCCATGAATAAGATAAGTGGAATTAATTTGTTTTAGTTTTTTGGTTACTCTTAACAACTGACATTTTTTATGGGTGGAAAGACATGCTCCAATTTGATTCCCATTTCTGTAATTCATCTAATTCTCTTTGTAAAAAATCTGTGTCTTGTGTTGTTTTTATTGTTCTATATATTATGCAATCGTCTGCAAATAATCTGACTTTTGTTCCTGAACTAATGCAATTTGGTAAATCATTTATGTAAATTAAAAATAGTAGTGGACCCAAGACTGTTCCTTGAGGTACACCTGAGGTTACTGTTATCGGTGTTGATTTAGAGCCATTTATTATTACAGTTTGATCTCTCCCTATCAGAAAATCTTTAATCCACTGATGCAGTGGTCCATTAATGCCAAAAGATTTTGATTTTTTAAGTAAACTATGGTGGTGAACTTTGTCAAAAGCCTTAGAAAAATTTAGTAAGATAGCATCTATTTGTTCATTATTATCTAAACCTTTAGAAAAAAATCATCAATTAGTCCTATTAGTTGTGTTTCTCATGATCTATATTTCTTAAAGCCATGTTGGTATGGTGTGAGGACATTATGTTTGTCTTAGTGGTTTATGATGTTGCTACATATTATGTGTTCTAGGATTTTACATGTAATGCTGGTAAGTTATACTAGTGTGTAGTTTCCTGGGTCAGATTTTTCTCCTTTTTAAATAGGGGGTGACATTAGCTTCTTTCCAGTCCTTTGGTACTCTGCCCTGGTTAAGCGAAGCCTGAAAGAGTACTTTGAACACTGGGGCTAGCTCATTGCTAAGTTTTTAGTTTGGTGTTGGCTAATAGTTTTTGAATTCCATTTTCTTGTACTACTATATCTTCTATGTTGTCTACTTGGTTCAAATTCATTAATATGTCTTTGTCTCCTGGGGCTGAGAATGCTGATGCAAATTATTTGTTTAGGAAGTTTGCTTTAGTTTCATTATTATGTATTATGTTATGTTCATCTTTTAATGGCGCTATGTCTGTTGTTTCCATTTTCTTAGACTTGCAATTTTGCAATTTCAGTAGTATTTAAAGTATTGTTTTAAAGTAAAAGTCATGTAATAATAGTTCGTAATAGTAATAATAGAGGGTTAACAGCTACTTATCTTAGAATTGTTTTTTAAGGACCAAGCCTGCATATTTTATAAACATTTGTAAAACTATTTTAAAAAATAATATTCAAAATAAAGTTTTGTATTTATCCCAAAAATAAATATCTTATAAAATGCAGACGTTTACTTAAAAAAACTAGAAGACGATAACGTCTTTCGCTAAGTCAATCTAGTCATTCATTTTAATCAATGACTTAAACTCTGCCATGCCGTTTGTTTACCCAACTGAATAGGGCAACCCATTCCATGTTCTAATACCACTAAGAAAAAAGGAATATTTGTAGAGTTATGCCCTAGCATATTGAACAAAAAATGTGCCTTTATCTTTGTGTCATTCAGAGTATTGTATTAGGCTTTGTTCTTGTATTTGAAGATGTGGTTCAATGTTTTATGTGTAAGTGCTTCTTTACTTTTTTTTTCACTTCAACATACAAAAACTACCAGCATGCAACTCAGTACATATTTACGCGATTGCCACAGTCACTGGGGGGTCTCCCTTGACTTTGTCTCTTATCTTTTTTTTGTATAATTTGTTTCAACACATTTTGTATACAGTTAAATGTTTGGTACTCAATAGAGTTGAAATGACATCACATGATAAAAATCTGCATTAAGGTTTGGCCAACTTTGAAATGGGACCAGAACAACAGATTATAGATAGATAGATAGATAGATAGATAGATAGATAGATAGATAGATAGATAGATAGATAGATAGATAGTTAGATATAAAGAAATAGATATAGATATATTATATATTATTATATATACTTTATGCGGTTAACAGAAAAACGCTCTATTACTTGCAACAAAGACCTATGAAATATTTTTTTTTCTTTGTGCGAAAAGTTATTTAGCTCTTACAATATAGCAAGTAAAAATATATATAGCAAAAGTGCGTCTTAAGAGTATATAAATCCGATATAGAATATAAATCTGTGTAGCTTTAGAAAGAAATTGAGAAACAGAAAAACACATTGAATACTGTTCTTATTAAACACAATCATTTTAACCCTTAACTTGAAAATACATACATTGAGTTAGAGCAAGTCCTATGGTAAATATTAGCACACAGAATGTAATGAAACGACGCATTGTTCTAAGTCTTATGTAACTGTTCCCATTGCTGATCAGAAACATTTGACTTTTATAATGAGACTGCGGCTAGTGACCTTTGATGTTGGTTTCAGCCAAAAGATAACTTACTTGTCGAAGTAGAGAGCAGACAAAGTAAAACTATTCACTAACTGGCACATTCCAAATACAATCCTTTCAAGATCAATGTTCAAAATATTTTTTTTAAGTGGTTTCTCTATTCAGTAAAATGTTATGTAGTTTTAGTATCTTTTTATGAAATAAAATATATTTGGAAGCAATAACCCAGAAAATCGAAGCAAGTCGTTTTTGTGCAGCGTTTATTGCGCAAAACATTTTGACGTAGAATATATTATATAACTTGTAGGTATTCATTTTATGTCTTTCAAGAGAATGAGAATGATACATGTTTTACTTTTCTATGTGCATGTGTTCAAAGGTGTTTTTATATAAAGTACAAATAGTTTATTTTGTCCAGTCCATTAGATTTGGGATTTAAGTTTGTTGTGTAATTATAGTGTTATGTCACTAGCATCATAAAGTGTGAGGGTTTTAATTGTTTAAAAAAACAAAGTGAAACAATGAAAGAAAATCAATGCAATATTTGGTTCATACACACACACACACACACCAACAAATAGATGAAACTACTCTATATCGTTAGATCTCCTGATACAAACACACACACACACACACACACACACACACCAACAAATAGATGAAACTACTATATCGTTAGATCTCCTGATACAAACACACACACACACAC
Source organism: Biomphalaria sudanica (assembly GCA_036873155.1). NCBI lineage: Eukaryota > Metazoa > Mollusca > Gastropoda > Planorbidae > Biomphalaria > Biomphalaria sudanica. The sequence goes on from JAZGLO010000987.1 coordinate 655,828, forward strand.
AAAATGGATGCTGCCCTGTGTATTTCCTAATATTCAAAAGGGGAAGGTCCAATGAATGTAACTAGTTTTATACCAGGTAGGAATCTGAGCTCTAAAAGTTCGTAATAAGTATTCATGAAATAGTCATAAACTTTTTTTTCTTAATTATCATTATAACTTTCAGCGCTAAAACGGCGCTAAATGCGGACTGATACAAAAAGTAGTGCACCGCCTGAAAACATTCTTTAATTCAGCCTTATAAAAAGTTTAATAAGATGTTTCTCGAAAAAAATATATTTCTGAACTTAAAATTCCGAAATTTCGAAAAAAGTCTTTAAGTAGGCTAAACATGTAAATAAGGACAAATTCATTGTCACCAATTAAGTTAAATATGTTAACAAGGACATAATCATAGCTACCAATTAAATCAAGCATGCCACTAACGACATAATCTTAGCATTTCAATACTTCAATGTATTCTTCAGTTAGATTTTGTTAATCCATAAATCATTTATAATGATTAACTGCTTAGCAAATAAAATTAAATAATTATTAATGTATATGCTTATGATCACTGTTCGAGTACTTACATTCATCTATGTAGATATAGTTCTGTTTTATTAATCATTTAAAATAAAGTTTTTAGACATTTTTTTAGTTGGTATAATGGTAACATTGAAGTTTAATTAAGTGTCCTTGGGATTTTTAGGCTATCATGAAACTGTCTCTCTCTCAACCATTTAGAATTGTTTAACTTTTGAATTGCTCTGAATGAAATGTTTACGTAGTGCTGTTTCATTGGCTCCGCGTCCACGACACAGCTTGTTGAACGTTTCAATTGGTCGAATGGATGGTTTAGGCTCTCTAGCATTGTCAACAACATAAATAAATAAATCTGTAGCTTCAAGGGAGAGCACAATGCTAATTATCTCTAGATAGTAATGTCAATGTTATCTCCCTCTCAACACTTTTTCCAAGCATGTTTCTACTGTTTTAAGGCACATATTAGCGAGAGTATTCACGATTAACCCCTTCGTACACGAAGTCAGTATTTTGTTTCAAAAAAAATATTTCCATGGTGCGTTATGATTTAATGGAACTCTGGAGTGCGTCGAGCAAAGATTTTTAAAAATATTTTCCCATATTCTATTTGATAATGCAATAAATGAAATTGAAATGTAAAAATGTTTTTGTGAACAAGACGCTAAGACCGTGAGGAGGACTGCAAAGTTGAGAAATTAAAATGATATATATTTCATAAAATATCAAAAAAAAAAAAAGAAACGTGTGCAACATGTGAAATCTTTTCACCAATTATTCGCTCATCGATGGAGTACGTGTCAGGTAACCCTTTCGTGCACTTAATGTATGGAGCTGTGCAGCTCTGAGTGTAATTTGAATACAGTAATTAAATGTTAATAGACGCGGACAACAATGTTTCTCAAATAATTATTCTAATTTGTGGCTAACCTTTGTCAATAGTAAAAGTTTTGTTAGTTCAATGTTAGTTCATAGTTTTAAGAATGGTAAATGTTTGTTTCTTTATGGTTTGTCAATAGATCAACTTTCTTAGTTCATAGTTTTAACATATGTTGGGTAGGTTTTGCCTTGTAAGTAGCGAGTGCATCTCTCTTTGCTCTGATGACAGGTGCTAAAATAGCTGCCTCAACATAGATTTAGTTTCTACTACGTGGAAGTATTTTTTTAGGGTTTAAAGATGATGCATTTGATAAGATATTTTTTTAAAGGCTGATCGATGACAAGTATATTTCAATGATGAGAAACACTAAACACCCTTTCTGACATCATTTATTGAGTTAACAAAAGCTTAACCTTTTTGCGACATTTAAAAATATTTCACAACATTATACATTTCTTTGTAGAATGAACATGTGCACATAAAAAAATAATAGTATAAAAAGTAACAGATTAAAAAAGTAACATTAAAATAAATGCAAAGTTTATAGAACGAAAATGAACAGCTCGTCAACAAGAAATAAGTTCAATGCTGCTCATCAAAGTTCTAAACAAGCATTGGATCAAAAAGTATCATCAAAAAAATATTATAATAATACAGCACAAACATTTCATGTACTTGCATGCAAGACTATTTGTTTTCCTCCAAACAAGATTGTATTTGGCTAAGGATGGTTTGTGTCGGCAACGTGCTACTAAAAAACTAATACATTAGTCTCTCAATATCTAAGCACTTAGGTCTCATTCAAATTGTAACTTTTTTCTTTTGAGATTCTTTCATTTTTTACAATTCCTCTATTCAGCTTGCAAATTCATTTTTAAAATCTTGGTAGAGCTTTGTGGTGTCGGGTCTCGAAAATAGAAATTTGACAGTTGATGTACAACTTTAGAAAAAGAATTAATGGCTATTTGGAATTGAAAAATTCTAGTTTGAGCTATGGGACTTTTGGAAATATTATCTTCTAACAACAAATGTGGTCTTGAAATTCTTTGTCTTGAATGGAAACGCCAGCGGGTATTTCCGATTTTTTCATGCGTTGATGAAAATGTTACGCACAGCCTTTTAGGTCTGGATCTATAGGCCTATCATTGGAATGTTTAAACTCTATTAGGTTGTTTTTTTCGGTTGTGGAAAGATAAGAGAGTGTGTTAAAAAATGTTCCTTTATTTTACATCTAGCGCGTGTATAGGTCGTGTGGATTATAAGCAAGTCTTTTTTGTTTTTATCTAAGTGGAATAATTGTAATTTGGCCTACATGTAATTTATATGTAGTTTTCAATATTATAATGGAACCAAAACATTACCACTATTTCCTTTAGCCGAAATTAAATATACATAAAAAAAAAGTTAATCTAAAGCGATACTTAAGATAAAGCCCAGTGTTACAGCTATATAAATAATAATAAATATGACAAAGCAGATTTGATTGATGTGTTTTCCAATTACTTTGTACTTGTTTACTTTGGGATTTTTGATCTCTTTATGCACCTCATCGGAAATGACGTCACTTTGAGCATTGGGCACGTGCTGAATGGGCGCTAAGTTGGATATTTTATTGGAGGTTGATAGAGATGAAACAGCTTGTCGGAGAAGACTGGTCTTTGCCACTGCAGCCGTGAAGTTGGCGCGGATTTTTTGTTGCGTTTCTTCTTTCTGTAAGTATTACAATTCACTTACTAGGATAGACACATTTATACCTTTATCTTTACTAAGCAATATAACAAGTTATGAGAACCCCCCCTGCCAAAAAAAAAAAGATTAAAAACGATTTTCTCACCTCTTCCATGTTATGTAAGAGAACAATGATGATACTGCCGATGACTGTAACCATGGACAGGACGAGTAGAATGAAGAGGTAGATGATGACATTAGGTAGTGTCAGAGACGATCTAGGTAGCATGCCACTTACAGTGCTCATGTAGACAGACAGTGACAGGAGTACTGTAATACCTGGGTGACAATGACATTTTTATAATTGAGCTGAATTGGAGTGTTTTGCATTAAAACATACTAGGAATTTAACTATGTGAATTAGATAAGTTACAGTTATAATGTTGCCTTACTCTTTTGTGGATGTTTATGCTCATGCTCGAAATGTTTGATTTGAAAAATAGACAAAACTATCTTGGTTAGATTTGAGCTTCTTTTATCTTCTACGTTACGTACGTTTTCAGCACGGACACTTGAGATCTATGTTAGCAGTCAAGGATTATTCAGAATGTTATACACTTACTGAAGAAGCTTTGAATTAGTTTTTTTTTTTTACTTTCGTGGCTTATATTTAAGGGATGAATTGCTCGACTAGCTCAAGGACCACTCACGTTTACTTTTTATGACTGAAGCCTGGTACCTAAGTCACGCTGAGGGATTTAAAAATCCATAGTACAACTTAAGGAAAAAATTCTTCACCTGGGCTCTAACTTACTTTCGTTTTTTGGTAGCCAGTCGCCCAATGCCCGGACTGTTCATTAAATGAATATCTTTATCAAATGTTGAAAACAAATAAACTTTATACACGTTTTACACTCACCGTAACTAATTTTCTCCCCTGACTCTGCTGGAATAAGGAAGACAAAAATGTTGAGGAAAGCAAGGAAGACAACTGGGAGCAGGACGTTAAGCAGAAAGAAAGTTGGCCGTCTTTTCAGCACTAGAGTTATCTTTAGATATTGAACGAAAAAACAAAAGTGGTATAAAGCAAGTATTATCAAATTGTATGTTTCTATAATTCATATTTGTTCTAAGTACTTATGTAGCCATAATCTAGATCCATAATCTAAAAGATACCATTGTCTATATTTCTTTAGAATTTAGCACTTCATCTTTTATATATCATTTCGAGTTACATGTCCTTGAGGAATGTCTTTTGTCCTCTCTACGGATATGCCCAACGAATCAAATACGTCCTTCTGTCACCACTCTGTTTGGAGAGGGGGGGGGGAAAGGCGAGTGCCCATGCGGATGATAAGTAAAAAGAAGCCATCAACGTCTAACAAAGCATCTAACTTTCTCATAGTGTTATAAGACTCAAAACCGTACACAATATCTGGAAAGAGCACATGGAAGTATCCTGTGACTATGCAAAATCTGCTATCCTATGGAATAACTTTTTGGCAAGGCAATACCGCATCTAAATTGTTGGACAAGATTTTTTAAAGCATCTAAAATAACACTACCATATTTAAAGGAACTTTTTGAACAAACATGTTTCAGAAAAATCAAAAAAAGTTTTGGAAGGCAACAGCCACCCGCTCCATCATAACTGCGTCAAGTCGTCGCGAAATAGGCGCCTTCTATCTATCAAGACGTGAACAGAGCGGTACAAAAACTCGTTCTTTCCTTACTCAGTCAGACTATATCAACGCTACTCGTTGATAGGGAAACATGACAAGGATCAAGATATCGGTGTGTAGTCGTTCAATGAACTCTTTATGTTGTGTCTGTTCTTTTTATGTGAATGTTTCATTTGTGTTGTCTGTATATGAGAAAAGAATCCTTGTAATGAAGACAAATTTCCATAAGGATCAATAAGGCAGTCTTAGTCTTAATCTTAGTCGTAATCATGAAGAAGACTGCTTCCCTATGGGCCGAACGCTCCAAGGAAGGAAGTAAGCCTACTGACACGAAATAAAATTAAAGGATAATAATCATTAAAAGTTTATAAATTAAATGTTCAAATCCCAACCTTTATCGCTGCTAATTGAGCGCCAATGGTATCAATATTGAACGTGACCAGCTGTTTGCTCATTATGTCCCATTCTCCATTTACAGTGTAGTAAGATGTGAGTACTCCTTCTGGCATGGCTTGAAACTGTAACTCCATTGCTGAGAATGTCATAGCGACAAGCTAGGATAGAACATTAGAACACAGTTGAATACAATGTTTCAAATTGTAAAATGTTTTACATGTTTCAGAGTTGAAGATAGTTTACTTCCTAGTCCAAACCTTGCTTAGAACGACGGGGGATGGGAGCGGGCAGGGTTTGAACCCTGGACCATCGATAAATCCAAACGACAGACCAGCGAGCAAACCGCACGTCCAGGCAACCATAAATTATTAGCTGGATGTATCATGCTTTATGTCTGCTTCCGTGGCGACTGTCAACTTGTCAAGGCTAGACAAGAGAGTTTCCTCTTTAGACCGTGGCCATACTTCGTACGTCAAAAGGTAACAAGAGACGAGTGACACTAAAAAGCGTACTTTATTCTGACCAGATGTCTGTCTGCAATGAACACTCTGGCTTGAATCTTAGCCTTGACTTGTTTCAAGTTGTTTCTAAAACATTTTGTTTGAAAAGCATTTCATATCTCTCCTACCCTGTCTCTCTCTATATACAATCTCTTCTCTCTCTCTCTCCTACAATAAGCTTACATTTTCTTCCGATTGGTGGAAAAATTGAAAGAAAAAAAAAATTTAGTTGCCCATAAAATGAAACTGGATTGACCTTTTATATATTTTTTTCACTAAGATTATTTTTACATTTTGCATACGTCATTTAATTTTAGATAATTTCTACTGAAACTGTGCGTCGTCATGTGTCCTAAAAATCTTTTATTTTCTCTTTGACGTCATCCGGAACAATGTATGATGAAAAGAGGTAAGCCAAGCTTGATTTAAAGATGATTAAATATTTCTTTAAAATTGTAACGGTCAAACCAGAGTTTTCACAGTGTGGACGATTAGCTAGGGATTTCCTTTGTCTCAAAGATATACAAAAACTTTCACATTTCTAAAATAAATCTCCAGAGCCATTTTGGAAATACCCGTCCAGTTTCCATTCTTTTTTTCCTTTATGTTACTGTTTAAAGAGTTTGCAAGAGAATGGAATGAAGTTCAAAACATCATCAGAGCTTAGTGTGTAAAGATGTTTCAAGAAGTTCATTAGTTTATGTTTAGTTGTATGTTTTCAAGGGTAAAAAAATAATCAACACTTAAAACAGAAAAAAAAAGTATAAGAATAACAAAAAAAAAAGGATTTAAAAAACAAACAAACACAAAGCTTATGTAAAGTGTAATTGTATTAGTTTGGATCAGTCATTTTATTTAATGTACGGCTTACATAGACGTCTAGAAAGAATCATAAAAAAGCATAAAAAATTACACTCACAACATTACCACATTTAAAGGAACTTTTTGAACAAAAGTGCCAAAGAAAAATTTTAAAAAATCTTGCAAGACAACGGCCACCCGCTCCATCAGAACTACGTCAGGTAGTCGCTATGTGGGCGACTGCTGTCAATCAAAACAAGAACGGAGCGGTACAAAAACTCGTTCGTACCTCACTCGGTCAGACTCTAACACCGCCACTCATTGATCAGGGAACATGAAAAGCACCAAGATACCTGTGTTTAGTCGCTGTGTTGTCTTTATATGAGAAAAGAGTCTTTGTAATCACAACAAATTTCCGTAAGGATCAATAAAGCAGTCTTAGTCTTGGTCTTAGTCTTAATAAATTAGTGCTATTAGAAATATCTTTACCAATTTCTTTTTTTTGTTTAGATTTTAGATATGAATCATATGATCCTAACACTTGTCTGGGTCAGCTGTAAAAGGGGTTGGGAAGACATTGTATAAAATGCTTACATTATAGTTTTTTAAATGCATAAAATAAAATGTTCACTCAGGACTCAAGTCCTCAAGGGAAGTAACTCATCTTGCACCACCACATCTGTCACGTACGATTTCTTCCCCTTGTTCAAGATGTCAAACAAAATACTTCATTACCAATAGTTAATTAACAAATTGTTTATTTATTTTTAATTGATTCTTGTTTTTTTTTAGGTAATCCGAGGTTGAGAGAAATAAGTGTACAAACTTTTTACTGGACAGACAGACAGAGAGATTGCGTTGATAGAAGCTTTGTTTAAGAAATAATGGACCTACTTGAATGTGACAAGTCTGTACGTCAAAGGGATAGGATGTCATATTGAGTTTACAGGATGTTGGGAAAAGACTGCCGGGAACCCACGTGACATCCCCATCTCTGCTTATAAACACTGGACTGAGAACAAAACAAAAGATCATTCGTTGATTTATCACACTAAAATAAGCGAAATGGAAACATTCAACAAATCTATTGAACTTAATTGGATCTATATGAATGAAAAATTCTAATTCCAGGCATGATAGTTTTAGACAATGAACAAGACATCGATATATTTTGTTTAACTCAAACGTTCATAGCTGGATGGAATGCAGCATTCCGGGCATTGACAATGAATCATTCTCCAGAAAAATGCATTAAAAAGTGAGAACCAGATTGGAAATGTAGATTTACATTATATATATATATATGTGTCGCGCCGATAGTACAAACAGAGCTATAAACACAAACACATTTTTTTTTAGTAATAACTCAGCTACGTTACATCAAGACTTCTACACCACGATCTGTCAGGGGAGAATAGGGTTAGTAAAGTAACAGTGAAGTTTCCCTTTCAGACCTTGCGATGTATAGGGCAGATGATATCGTATGTTTCTGTGGCCCACGCTCTAGGGTGTCTTGTGGTCAGCACAACGACCAACCACCTTTACTTTTCCGTCAGGTACCCAATAAAGCTGGCTGGACTCAGAGGCGCCAAAGATCCCTATATTAAAAATCCAGTCGTCACTAAGATACGAACCCGGCACCTTCGGTTCGGAAGCCAAGCGCTTTACCATTCAGCCACCGCGCCTCAAAAAAATAAGAAAAAATTACTAATTATTTAGAATTGTTTAAGTTGTAGGTTTAAAGCATTCAACTGTAATGACACAAGATGCGTAGAAGTTGAGGTTGATCGGGTTTTTCCTAAGCCTTCGAGGACGACGCTGGGCTAGCGACGACAGAGGATTGTGCCCTTTTTATTGTTCATTAAATTGTTGAAGTTAAAATCAGCCTGCGTTATCAAGTATATTCTTGATTCATTCTGTTGTTGTGTCTTCTATGAACTTGCATGCACCATTAACATATATAATCATCAACAAAATAGACCATCAACACAACGTTAAGATAACCTGTGGTCAAGAAACTGAACTAAGGCTTGGAGTGGCTAGCCAGTGATCCAACCCTTTAGACAATGACCTTCACAACCACCCAGGGAAAACTTATATATAGGTGGTCTGTAATTCTGATTGCTTTAAATTATAAACATTCGTTCTCAAATCTGTGTTACTAAAATTGTTATGTCCTTACGCTTTGTCGTCATCAAACAGATCCCTGTCCTCTAGTGTATTCATGAGTATCATCCTCGGCCTCCAAATATTCTCTGGCAGTGGATGAAGAACATCGACATTGTCACCCGAATCTTTCCACGCCAAAATCTGCAACAAAATGCATAACAAAATCACAAGAGTTTCAGGTCATTAAAGGAATCCAGAATTTTTAAATATTCTGAGATCAATTGATGCTCAATATTAATGTAGTAGATTTAAAATCAAAAGAAAAGCAAACATTATTCAAATTATCGTTAGTTAATTTTTGTTTTACTTTTCACATTAACCTTTAACTATCCCTTACTCTGGGCATCACAGCGTGCAAACTGAACATGTTTATTCATTCCTCTTTCTTTCGTCGCCTAGACTAAACATTTTTGTTTCAATGATTTGTCCCTCTATTCTATGATGTTTCTTTCCCATCGCTTTCTCTGTCTGCATCTTTTTTCTTTTCTCTGGTTCTGTTCCCTACAGGAAGGCCTTTGCGAGCCCTGAGAACCTCGTGATATGGCCATACAGTTAATTTAGCGTTTTCTAAATCTGGTCAGTAGGTCATCATGAGACCCTAATAGCCACTGTGAATCTTTTTTAATTTCCAAATTTTTCATGCAGTATTTCTTTGGATACTTTGGATCCTTCTATGGCATCTAAATTCCAAGGCTAAAATCCGCCTCTCTAAATCTCTAAAGCATATAAGAATATCGCCTTGGCCAAGGAGCACATCAGACTTGACTGCCGATGGCCAGGCCTTTGTCTTTTCAGATTCTGTTAGGCGCTTCCGCGGTGTCTAATGCAAATAAACCAAGTGGAGGTAACTCTCAATGTAATACGTCATCTAATAACAACGGCGAGGGGCTGAACAATCAATAGAAGTTGTTTAATAGTGATGAAGGGAACCATCGAATGTCAGCTAACTCTATACATTCATAAAATGCTACCTATCTTTTCGTGGTCCTGGAAGTTGTCTGTTTACGTCGGCTGGCATTTCGTTCTGTCTAAAACCTATTCTTGTTTTTACTAGTCACGTCATTGTCACTAAGTCTAAACTTTTCCTATTTCCGAAACAAACAATTAATTCCTAATCGTGCCATAGCAATGTAATTCTAGCCAGTAGTTCAGGTTCGGTACCTTGCCTTAAACAACAACTCCGAGATATTTTAAACTTTTAACACCTTTTTTTTTACTCCCATTCAGATATCTGTTTAAAAGCTTTGTTCTATAGTGGTCATAATGTGAGATTTATTTGTCATTGATTTTAAAGCCATATGCTACTGAATCTGCCCCATAGATAGCAAGGTCTGAAAGAGAAACTTTACTTTTTTACTTTAGGCTATAAAAATCTTGTCTTTGCTCATAATCAACAAGTCTTCTAGCTCTTCATCTCTTTCTACCAGTTCATCTAAAAATTTCAGTATTGACTAAAGATTTATAATTAATATTTTATTTTAACCAATTTTCGTACGACTACATCTAATACATTGAAATGTATTACCTCATCTTTCCAATGAACAAACAGAAATCCGTTGCAGATAAAACTCTGAGTGACATCATTGACCTCTACTATGGAGACGAGCTCAAAGGCAACGCTTACATTCATCAATTGGTTCTGATCAACCAGAGGTCGAAGCTGAGTGTTGTAGCTTCCACTCTCCAGTTTGCGGTTTAGGAAAGCCAACGACTCGGAATAGCTTCCCGCTACTGTGAAACCAGTGAGCGATATGATCACCAGAAGTCTGATGTAAACTTGATTCATTGTACTCTCTGAAAGTAGAAGTCAAACAACAAGAAGATGGTCAAGCACTCTGTCGTCTCCGTAGTTCCGAATAGTAGACATTTCTTGGGCATCTATCAATAGTGTTTGGTTCTTTAAAACAATAACAAACATAAGGTTCAAATTGAATGAACAGAGTAAACTGAAATGAACGAATCTCTTGAACTGCATTGTTATGAGACTTGAATTTTAGAATTTAAAAAGTTCAATCATGAACATAATATTTTCTTTTTAAATATTTTTCTATGTCTATGCAATATTTATTGCTAACATGAAGCGCACCAGTAAAATAAACTATAGTCAAACAAATAGAAATGTATAAATATTCACACACTGTACTTTATAAAGAAGTAAAGCTTATATAGAACAAAAACATGTTTTCAGCCTATTTTGTATTCCCAAGAGAAATAAGGACATTCTAGACTTGAGGCAGGCCTATTGGAGGAATGTTGAAAACAGAAAGAAATACTGAACATTTTGATCTTAAACTTTCCTACTGTTTCTGTTGAGCTTTCAACTACAAACTTCCAATGTTAGCAGACGTCATCGATTGCGTACCTGTTTTCTAACCCTGTGTCTATTTACATAGGTGATGGTATTCAACGTTCAAAACCAGAAAAACGACACTTCAGCTCAGCTCACTCATGATAAATACCTAATAAATTCCACAAAGATGAGTCCCAACTCACTTCACATTGAATCAAGTATTTGTCTAGCAAAAAAAAAGTCCACGAAAAATAAAATAAAATGGATTTTCTAATACGAAAAAAAAAAGTAATACCACTAATAATCAAGCAGATTCTAACATATCGCTTTCCGCTATTGATTAATGTTTATTTGCTTATTTGCGGAGAAACTCAATCAAATCAATTGTGATTCTGTGGATCAATATCTGTCTGATCTCAATACAATTGTGTTTTCGGGATATCCGAGTGGAATGATCTATAATCTTTTTTTTTCCTGTCTAATGACTTTCATACGTTTTGTTATTGTGGGCATCAAATTGTTTCAAAGAGAAAAGTAGACTCTTCAGTGACTAAGTGAATAACATTTTTTCTAAAAAAAAATATACCTTCAATCTAAGTAAAATATTTTGCAAGGGGAGGGGGGTTCACATTTTAAAATCCGCCAAGGCCCCCATTTGAGAGAGGGAGGCCAGATGAGTGGTAGAAATTAGCTTTTATATTAATTAAATATTACACCATTATCTTATGTCATAGATGAAGCTGAATATCCCACACATACATGAAACTATATATCCTACACATAGATGAAGTTATATGTATTACACATAGATGGAGTTATATGTATTACACATTGATGAAGTTATATATCCTACACATAGATGAAGCTATATGTATTACACATAGATGAAGTTATATATCCTACACATAGATCAAGTTACATATCCTACACATTGATGAAGCTATATATTCTACACATAGATGAAGTTATGTATCCTACACATACATGAAGTTATATATCCTACACATACATGAAGTTATATATCCTACACATAGATGAAGCTATAGATCCTACACATAGATCAAGTTACATATCCTAGGAACACATAGATAAATGTATATACAAGTAGCCTATTGTTATCATTTAACAAGTAACATATAAAACAATTTTTTTAAGACAATTCCTCGTTTATGAAGATGAAGACACTATTTGTAAACGCGACCACTTTGCATGTATATCTACATAATGATAGATTATAGAAATGAAAAGTATTGACCAAACTTCGAAATAAGCTAAATATAAAAAAAAAATCCTTTAGAAAAAAAATCTAACAAAGCTTATCTTTAGGGGAAGAACTCCGCCCTTAAAACTACATATTAATACTTTACAATATATTTCCCTTATTCGATATCAAAGGAAATAATTAATTACCTATAATCAATTGAGTGATTGTTTTTTTTTCTTTTAATGATCATGTTTTGTTTGATTAAAAAAATAATTGGTTAAAGCAGGGGTCTCAAACTCATATCAGCATGTGGGCCACAGTGGAAAGTAACAACCATTCAGCGGGCTACACCACAAAAAAAAGAATGCTTTTTTTACGAACACTACTGTCACTGCAGTAAAATGCTAAAATAATTTTTTTATAATTATTAATTACATTTAATGTAGTTTATTACATGCACAGGCAGTTGAGTTTTCTAAACTAAGTTGACGTGGAATTTGTCACTAATAAAAAAGCAGAAACTGTTGTTACCAAAAAAAAACACAAAAAAACTATAATTACTAGGCCAACTGCAGATGGCTCGTCACTCATGTACCTATCCACTCAGCCGAGAGCAGAGACCAGACCAACGACGTGAGGCCTGAAGTCACGTGTAGTGGCAAGCCGCAAGGTTGCTCTCAGATGCTCATCAGTCAGTCTTGATCGTAATGCTGTTTTGTTGATCTTCATTCTGGAAGAAAACTGTTCGCAAACGTACGTACTCCCAAACATCTCTAGAATTCTAGCAGCTGTGCAGAATAAGTTTGGAAACTTCTCTCTGGGAAGAAACTGGTAGAAATCAGGAACACCAACATCAGCGTATTTTCGCTTCAGAACAGTATCACACTGCAGGTACAGTAGTTCCATCTGGACTTCCTCTGGAACGTTTTTCAAGTCAACTGCGAACGGAGTGGCAACAAGGAAAAACTGTGGTTCGAGAGCAGTGAATTGTTGAAAGCGGTGTTCAAAATCTTCCAAGTAGTCTGGAGAGAATGTCTACGTAGTCTTTCAGGCGTTGTGTTTCAACCGTAATGCTCTGTAGAAAAGACAAATGAGCCAGGTTTCCATATGCCAGCTGAGTGGCCCACAAAGTCAGCTTGCATCTGAATGATTTGATGCGGTCAAACATCACGGTAATCAGCTGATTCGTGCCCTGTAGTTGTGAATTGAGTGCATTGAGATGTTGCGTGATGTCAGTTAGAAAAGCAAGATCCGACAAAAACATTGGGTCACTGAGCTGAGGTATGTCTCCGTCTTTCATTGCCATGAACAATGCTATTTCCCGTCTCAGTTCGAAAAATCTCTGCAGCACTTTTCCACGACTCAACCATCTGACTTCCGTTTCTAAATCAGATAGAAATGGCACAAATTGTCTGTGGTTGAGACCCCGTGCACGTCTGAAGTTCACCGTCTTCACGACAACATCCTTGACGTTCTTTATTAGTTGACTTTTGCCACAGACTGCTTCTTGGTGCAGAATGCAGTGTATGGCTGCAAAAGGTCTCGCCAAGCTGAGCTGATACCGTTTCTCTACCATGTTTCCAACAACACCAACCTTCTCTAAACACATTGCTAGTGCACAGTCCGTAGCCACTGCAACTAGTTTTTCCCACAGTAGCCCACACCTGTCAATACAAGCTTCCAGTTCGTCCAGTGCAATGGAATATAGTACATACAAAGTCTTTTGCTGCGGCAATCAGTAGCTGTTGAACATTTGTCGGTGACTCGGTGATCCTGCTTGCAACTGTGTTCGCAGACAAACGTATGCCTTCGAAGAGTTTCTTTTTCTCGGGGCAGATAATTTCACACGCCTGTAGCATACTCTCTTTTACAAACTGGCCTCAGTGAATGGTCGTGATGCCATTGCTATCATCTCGCTAACAACAAAGCTTGCCTTCACAGAATCTTCGCTTGCAGTGGGCGGACACCTCATTTACTGATGTGTGCAGTTGTAAATCATTTCACGGCTTATATGTGGTCATTGTAAATTTTATCTAATTTTTTTTCGAATTCGCGGCCGTGGCCGCGGACCACACAAAATTGTTTCGCGGTCCACATGTGACCCGCGTGCCACGTGTTTGAGACCCCTGGGTTAAAGTATCATCTTGATCGGAAAATGCGTGAGGAAGAAATAGCGTTAACAAAAATGTAAGGGCGGGACTAAACTCAACAAATATAGCCATATCTGTGAACACCAAAGAATTAGTTTCCTTTGTTGCTATCAAATAAAATAATGAATTACTAGTAATGAATTGACAAATAGATTTACTTTTAATTTCAATGACTCATGTCTTGTATATGCAAGTGAATAATTGTTCCAAGTTTCAGTTTGATCCGAGGATAGGTGTGGGAGAAATAACGTGTACACACTTTTTAACCAAACAGATAGACAGACAGACTGACAAAGTGGTTACGCCCATGTATAATTATACTTAGAGTGTATCACATTTGTGTTTGTTGAATTTGATCCTGATCCAGACTAGACTTGAATACTGAATTGTATTATCAATATGGTATTGATATTGCGTATTTATAATATGTATTATAAACAAATGTGCATTGTCACAAATTAATTCTATCAGCTCAGCTAATGAATTCTGCATAAACTGTGTGCAGTATTTTTTATTATTTTTTTTAAAACTCTTTTATGAATACATGCGTGAAAACGTTCTGACGTCATTAGGTTCAAACTTAAAAAACGCAAGTCAAATCCTATTTTAAGAGAATTATGTTTGAAAACATTTTGACAGTCAAACTAGAGTTGTTCACGTACGATTAGTTAGCTTTAATTTTTTTTTATTCCCAAGAATTAACATAAGCTGTCAAATTTCTAGGAAAATCTTTATCGTCGAATGGAATGATTCAAGAGTTTAATAAATGAATGTTTAGAAACATTTTGCGTTTCGTCTTGTTAGTCTTGTAAGTCTAGATCTAAAGATTTATACTTGGATTATTAGAATGTTTAGTAGATCGCTTAACCAGGATTTGTTCTCGGTGGAAGGAGGAATGAGGTGGGCTAAAAATGTTCCATTGTTTTCCTAATTTAACATTCATGAGAGAAAAACAATCGCTGTATAATTGGTATACAGGTTGTATTGTCTTTTAAGAAAGTATTGTTAATGTAAATTGTATTTGTTTTAAATTATTTCAACCTTATTTGAATACAAAACCCAAGCTACATATCTCTGAACTCATATTGTTTTTATGACATACCCAATCTGGAAAATAGTAACACACATAAACACTAATGTACTCACTCGTATCAACTCCCTGAAACCTTAAGACACACGCAGGTATCTGTATAACTAATTGGCTTTGATCTCATAGAAACAAAACTGTAAAAAAAAAAAGCTAGGACACAGTCACGTGGCGAGGTACAATGATTGTCTGCCTGTCTTTACGTTTGAAACTTTCCCTCCACAAAGCAGACGTGATCGCCGCTCTCTTTATGCAGTCATTTTTTTTTTTTGTAATTGATCCACTTGATATTTGATATGCCCTGACAAACTTTTGTAGTCCTGATCCACATTGATCGAAACAATATATGCTGGGCTATTCAAATAGTACTGCAGGAGACTGTAAGATAACATGATAATAGTATTATTAGTATTGAGCGAGCAGTAACAATACATGAAAGAATAATTGGACCTAGTTAATGTATCACCTTTTGATTAATAAAAAATGAATGATGGTATTGTCTCTCAAAGAGTTTTTTTTAATTTCCGATGGTCTCTAATACTAAAGTTAGATTGTAGATTTCATACTAGAAAAGAAATCCATAAATAGCAAACTATGTGCTGTTTCCGGTCTACAGAACGATACAGATGTATTGATATGCAAAGTATTGTATTTTGCAAAACGACATTCGTAAGCTTTTTCACTTGTTGCAAAAATGTATTTTTTTTTTAAATTATTTTATTGGTAACAGTGATCTTTCAATTAGGCTACTATGACATTGTTAATATATCTAATTATTTGTCACGTATTAAATTCAATCAATTATAAATAGCTTTACAATTTATTTTAAGACTAGCTTTACAAGACGCTGTTCATTTACCAACTTGACCAGTCAGTTCTGTTCCTCAAAGGCAAGTTACGATTTGATGTTTTATGTAAACTGCTACTTTTGATATTGATATTATGCTGTCCTTGAGTGTTTCTAAAGCTAGTGATTTTACTAATGGTGTTACTAGTCCAGAGTTTCCAAAGATATGTAGACAACGGAATACTTTGCACATTCAAAAACTTAAGCCCGCCATTTGCTTTCTTGTTAGTTTTTAAGGTTAAATGAAAAAAAATATATTTTAATATTTTATTATCAGCAGTGTTTCTTAAACTTTTCCTTGTGCCGACCCCCGCCCTTCACATAAGCGAAAAGTAGCCTAACCTCCCCCCACGCCCCCCCATCACATCTTATGAAGCTAGGTGATCTAGGAGAAGCACTGTGTGCGCACTCAACGGAGTCAAGCAAGAACCTAGGAATTTATGTTTTTGTTTTTTTAATTATAGAAATAAGTTTGAATTACCAACGTCTAAATATAAAATACAATTATTGCTGGTGGCTGTCGACTACCCAACACAGCACAACACATTACAACACAACACATTACAACACAACACAAAACATTACAACACAACAGAACACATAACAACACAACACAAAACATTACAACACAACACATTACAACACAACACAAAACATTACAACACAACACATTAAAACCTTCCAAACATTGCTCCAGCTACAAATACAACTATCAATATTTTGATCCAAACCTCTGTCCCGATTCGTAAGGTAATTATGACGACAGTTGAATGACTACAGTTGAATCTTATTTTCTCCTTTGCTATCTCCATTTTATAAAAAGAGCACGTGAGTACATCTTATTAATGATTTATTATTTTGATGTTTTGATATAAATTATGAGTAGATGTACTTCAGGTTGATCGCAGTTATTGACCGACCACTCACTTGTAACTGTAACACTGGGAATCTATCTCTTCTTGCTTGCTGTACGCCACAACCACCTCAACCTCGCAGTATACTCTACGATATACGCAATTCTATTTTAGCTGAAAGTCGAAAAGCTTTTATGTCTACTCCAAAATTATACTTTTCAAATCTTATTTATTGTAGCACATGTTTAGATCTCGATTTAGATAATTAATGTAGTAATTTGTAATACAATGTAATAAACATTAGTTTCAATGTTTCGCACGAAACCACGATGTAACCAATGCTTTAGCTTGATTTAAAATACATTCATGTGACGTCTCTTATGTTGCACAAAGCGGGAAGAGAACGTCTTATCCTATTCTAGGTCCCCATAGTTCAAACAAAAACAGTTCATAGTTTATTGAACTTTTTATTTTTCAATTATGAGGAGCTCATTCAACAATTTTTCCTGCTTTTACCAAGAAGTAGATTCGTGTATTAGTTCATTACTGCCGTCTTTCGCGGATCTTCTAATTAGGATTGTGGAACACTAGTTTTCCTCGGAACTGCTAATCAGGATTACGGCCGGACTCTAGTATTCCATCAGAATACACATCAGGGTGCCCGAACTCTAGTATTCCGCAGAATACACATCAGGGTGGCGGAACTCAAGTATTCCTCAGAACACAGTCTGGAACGAATTGAATATTTTATCTTTTGTTATTAAACTTACAGCTCGACTTGAAGTCTTTTTTACTTTGTATATGTTTCAAAAATGTATTTCCTTTTGTAAAGAAAGTGTATATTAAAATAATATTTTCTTAGGCAAATATTTCCTGCGAAACGGTGGGTAATGCTAGTAGTGTTATATGTATACAAACCTTCACTCTGAACATTCTATATAAAAATAATCCAACTTCATCAATAAGAAATATGTTTATGATTGCACAATCTCAAGAATTCCATGGCCTCTTATACACATGGACTAAGAGTAGCGAGGAAAAAGGGGAAAAAAAGTTGTCAATGAATGTAAAAAAAAAAAATATAGTGTACCAGAGACCACAAGTCGTGGTGTGTTTAGTTGAACACCTGGTTATTAAGCGTTGTTTGTCATGTTTGACATATATATCTGACCATCTACTAGTCAAATCACATGTTTGACATGTATATCTGACCATCTACTAGTACAATCACATGTTTGACATGTATATCTGACCATCTACTAGTACAATCACATGTTTGACATGTATATCTGACCATCTACTAGTACAATCACATGTTTGACATGTATATCTGACCATCTACTAGTACAATCACATGTTTGACATGTATATCTGACCATCTACTAGTACAATCACATGTTTTCTTTTTTTTTTTCTTTAGTGAGCTCTATATTTATCTCCATCTTTTTCTCCTGTAAGTTTTCTTGATTTTTATTTCATAACTCTTGTATCTCTTTTTCTCTCTCTACCTTGCTTTCTTCATCTTTATATCTTATTCTTTCTGTCTCTCTCTCTCTCTTCCTCTCTCCTTTTCTACCTTTCTTTCTTTGTCTCTCTCTCTCTCTCTCTCTCTGTTTCTCTCTCTCTGTTTCTCTCTCTCTCTCTTTCTCTCTCTCTCTCTTTCTGTTTTTCTCTTTCTCTCTCTTTCTCTCTCTCTTTCTCTCTCTCTTTCTCTCTCTTTCTCTCTCTATCTCTCTCTCTTTCTCTCTCTTTCTCTTTCTCTCTCTCTTTCTCTCTCTCTTTCTCTCTCTTTCTCTCTCTTTCTCTCTCTCTCTCTCTCTCTGTCTCTCTCCCTCTATTCTATGCCTATTAATTGTTGTCCTCTCTTTAATGCAGGCATTTATGATTAAACATATTTGAGATTTTGATTGCTGGGTCACAATAGGATTTCATGAGGTAAATCTTTGAGTTCTTTATAAAGCATTGAACAGATATATCACTGAATGAACGTTGACATTCTAGTTTCTCTTTTAAAAACAATTCGGCTACTAGATTTTGTTCGTGCATGTTTGTTGCTTACGTCACTACGTGTGTACTACATATATGTGTATAGGCCTCTAGAGATCTTAGTCTTTCTCTCTGTACTATACTAGATGTACCAATAACCTAACAATCCTATAAGTGAAACTTGGGATATCCAATCTTTCAACTATTTTGAAGTTTACTTTTTCTTAAATAGTACAATTTCTTGCTGTTGCGTTGCTTAAACTCACCATCTAGTCATGCACAAATATAAAACACATTTTTATTCATTTCATTAAAATGCTCACATTATTTTCTATATCATGGTATTGTAGAAATTCTCCTGAAACAATGTATTACACTCATCCACAATATTTCGTACGCTGGCCAAGGTATATGGCAATAGGCCATTAAGCGAAATGACGTAAAATTGACTGAACAGAATTCAAACTAGGTCAGCAGTCGCCAGTTTTTTGAACCTTGACGTCTGGAAGTGTAAAACTACTATTAGAGTGTCAATGGTAACTCAACGAGTGTAATTGCGTTTAATTCTCAATATTTGCAGAATAAATTAAGTCCCTTTGTTTGCATTAAATGTTTCGTACTAAGTTCGCTATGAATAGTTCAGCATTTTAAACAGTAGAACCTAGACTTCGGTCCCCTTTCTCTCGGGAGTCTCATTTCGAATGAAAATGCAGGATTTCATATTTAGCTTTAGTAAATAAATTCGTAATCGCTTAGCGAGACACTGACGTATTAGCGGTTTAAAAAAAATTGTCCCTGTGTGAGTATCGGATCGTCTAGTTCTTCTTCTACTTCGGCTTTCTCTTTATCAAGTTGGAGATCAACTGTATAGTGGTCTACAGGTCAGGTAATTATCCTATTTTTTTTCTAAAGGATTGTTTCGGGGTCAATATCTTCTTGAGCCTTTTGTTAAAGTATGTACAGTAGAACGTCGTTTATCCGAACGTTTATTATCCGGAGCGTCAAATATCCGGACCAGTTTTTTTTTTTTTTTTTATCAACCACATGTACTGTGATGCACATATACTGTATGAATACGAAAAATAAGTGATTATTTTCCACAATAAAGGTAAAATTGCGACATTTGTCACCTATTTTGCTCGTTCTTCACGCACGTGTCCCGCATGTGATGATTTTCAATATTCGTATAGTGTCCGGTTGCATATACTGCATGGATCGCTTCGGTTTTCGGTTATCCGAACAATCGCGTATCCGAACGGTGTCCGGTCCCAATTGAGTCGGATAAACGACGTTCTACTGTACCTTAAAAGGACATGGTCTACACTCTCTGGACCCACTCAAAAGTTGAGGCTTCGCTACTTCTAATGTTCAGCTTCCAGAACATATTATTTTGTTTCTTATTCGGAAGCGAACAAGTTTTATTTGCCTTCTAAACGGGAATGAACTCTTTGTGTTGTGTCTGTTGTATTTGTGTATATTTTTCTGTTGTTTTGTCTGTATATGAGAAAAGAGTCCTTGTAATCACAACAAATTTCCGTAAGGATCAATAAAGCAGTCTTAGTCTTAGTCTTAGTCTTGGTCGTATAGTTAGTCAATAGTACATCAATTATTCATCACCGTATTATTTTAAAAAACTGAACAGCATCATTACAGAGCGCTGCTTAGAGTTATCTATCTTGGCGTCGACAAGTTGTAGTTCAGGACTTCTACTTGCACGTCTTGAAGATCGGTTTGGCAGAAATTAAGTTTATCTAACAATAGCTGGGTCGTGACATGGTGCTATCCATCGCTCCAACTTGCTCCCACAATGATGCTTCAGTCCACTGGTATTAACGATTTGTTGCATTGCCGAGAAACAAAAGTGTGTGTTGGATGAAATGTATTGCATGAAATGTACTGGACGAAATGTATAGCATGAAATGTATAGCATGAAATGTATAGCATGAAATGTATAGCATGAAATGTATAGCATGAAATGTATGGTATGAAATTACTGTATGAAATATATTCTATGAAAGTATTCCATTAAATAGTATGAAATGTATTGTATGAAATGTATTGTATGAAATGTATTGTATGAAGTGTATTGTATGAAATGTATTGTATGAAGTGTATAAAGCCCCAAAGCCTTAAGATTCATTGAATATGCTGGTTCTTACGTCTCTAGTGAACACAATTCCATATTTCAACAAGGTCTTGTATAAACAATTTTTTTTTTACTCCACTTTGATGTTTCAATACATTTTATCTATCTCATGGTCAACAAAAATAATAACCTGGTGCAGACAGAAAGTTCGTAGTTGAATAACAATGTTGACTTCTTTGTTTTATAACCCAGTATAGAAAAGATGTCAATTTTAGTGTAAGCTCAAAAAAACAACAACAAAAAAAAAACACTAAAGTTTGGTTACAATACTAAAGTTATCTACATGTTTCTACTCTACATGTTTCTAATCTACATGTTTGTACTCAACATGTTTTTTATCCATAGATAGGTCCAAAAAGCGCCGCTTTCTTCAAGGTGTAATGACGTCATTTTTTTTTCTATTAGAATTTTCTGTCGTATTTTTTTCCTTGTCGCTTTGTCATCATCTGACGTCAACTGTCAACTCTTGCTTAGGGTTGTATTTCGCCAACTTGCATTTGAGACAAGCTGTACTTTTCATTGACCTGGATATTTCCTTCCCTGGACAGCCTTAGTTATATTACCTTGGATCTAGTCTGGGTAGGACTGTAGCAACACTTGTTTGATTTGTACGTTACATTGTGATCAAATCAAGATACTTTTGAATTATACTTTTGGATTACCTTATTATTGCATTGAACGTTCAAATATATGTAACTAAGACAACCTTCCGCTATGCTTGGTAAGAAGCTTTATAAAGGCATGTAATAACGTTTTTGTAGTTTTTTATGATTTTGATAAATATTTTATTTCACTTGGTAATATGTATGAATGATATGTTTTAAAAGCAAACGCTCTAAATTTTGAGGGTTACTCTAATTCTTTTGTTAATCGAATAACTAAGATTGATTTGAGGTATAACTTATTAATAATAATAATTGATTTTCAAAGTTTTAAATACGCAGACAGGAACTTTGTTTTTTAAGTGTGGTGACGCTATGTGACCACGAGGTGAGAGACACAAGCTACATTATCACCCTCTTACACTAAGCGTTTTGTTTACAAGACATACTAAACGATAGGAGGTCGGCTCTGAATAGACACGAAGGTGATTAGGTCAAGTCACAAAGCGTTTAATCCAAGTAAATAATGAAAATCCGTGTATCCAGTAGGTCGATCGATTCAAAACTCAGTAGTTATGTCCCTCGTTAGCCCGTGTTCAAGTCTAATTCAATGATTCTAAAAATATTCTCTGACAGAAGCCGGTGTTAGATTAATCAGTCATTCCTAGCGTGTGGCCCCAAAGTTCTATCATTTTAAAACACCTATATCAACAGAAGGCTTCAAATGTTTCACATGTTGAAGAGTTTATTTCAGCCAGACGTTTAACCTCAATTATTGACTTCTGTTGATTTAAAGGTTGGTTTTTTTTTTTTTTTTGTATTTTAAATATACAGTTTAAATATCATTCTATTATTTTTCAGCAACACAATTAGACAGAAATTGAAAGCAGTGACTCTGTTAGGGCAAAACTTTCAAGAGTCACGCGAGGAAACAGCTTTTGCTTCCCTCAGCAATCAATTTAGAAAGTTTAATGACTCTGTTACTTCATTAAAAGAATAAACAAATCCTTAAATATATTTATGCAGAACTGTGTTAGCCAATTAATGTAATATTTGAGGACATTATATCAGCTATTGATTCATTGCTCATAGTACACTCACCACTAATTACATCACAAACACTGAATAGAAGAATACACGAACTAGTTGCTTGCACAACTGAAGCGTTGCTTTATTTATTCAATTTCAAGTATTTGCCAAAGTTTTTAACTGACCAGTTAGTTTGTAAATCTTATTTTTTCTTATCGACTGCAGACGTTTTCGATTTTAAAAAAAAGTTAATTACGTCCTATGTATTTCACATCTGGTCTTGTCTGTTCTACTGTGACTTGAACTTACTAAATGCTGAAATGTTCAATGGAGTGACATGATGCAAGTCTTTACTTCTCCATGCAGGCGATTGATTGCAAACTATTTGTCTGCGAAGTCTAACGTTTGTAATGTGTTTAAAACTAATGTCACACTTCTAAACAAAGATTTAATTTGTGTAAAGGAATTTTTAATTGGTTTTAAACACGAGAATGTTTTATTTTAACCAATATTTATGGTGTTCTGCTTGTAGTCGTTGTAGACTCGATTTAAAAGTTAAGTGTTTGATGAATTTCAAACTGTATCAAATTATTGTATTCGATGTATAGCTCATCACCATTTACCCCTAGAACTACTTAGTGATTTGACATTTTCGTTCCATCAAGTATAGTGGCTCTACTGTTTGTATTGATTTGTTTTTATGTACAGCGCAACTTCCATCATTATAGCATCATTAGAGCGCTAGTGCCCAATGACTTTTGTGGACCAGTGGGGAAGGGGTTAAAAGTGAAAAGGTTTCTGTACTATCTTTAGGCACTTAGTAAACATGCGGTTTATGACTCTCTGCGACACGTCACAATTGAATTCAAAAGAAATCAGTAATATAATTATTTTAATTTCTAATGCAAGCAGAAACAAAACATGTTGAGGCCAAGAAAACGCTACCAACAGCTCCGGAAAGCTCAAAAATATATCAATATCGTTAACAATTATGATTATTTTTTGGAAACTAAATCAAGGCGTTCAGAAATATGTCGAGAAAACATTTTCGATGTCTTATGGTAGTCAGTTTACTCTATCACTCTCACATTTGTTTGTAATAGATTTAAGGAAAACAATGTCTTAATGGGAATAAAGATAACCCAACATTGTCATAATCTGAGAATTTTCAATAAGAAATAAATACTTTTAAATAGTAACTATGGTATGTAGAATGCAGAGTGTAATAACATTTTAAAATACTTTTAAAAAACATTGCTTATTTAAGGGAAAGAACCTCACACTAGCAACGATGTCTTTCAGTAATGTAAAAATTTTTTCCCTTTTTATTTTAGACCCCAAAAATACCAAATAATTAATTGACTAATTGGTTTAATATTTTGTAATTGATTGGTATTTTGATAGGAATAATAAATAAGTGTTTTAAGTTTCAGCTTGATCCGATAATGTGTGTGGTACAAGTTACAAGTACATCTAACCAAGGTGACTTCATCCGAAATATTTAGCCTAAATACTAAAGTGATTTACTTTCTTGTTGTTATCAAACAAATAATTAAAACCAGTATTCAATTGACTAATTAAAAAAAAAATTGATTCATGTATTGTCTACGATGATTAATTGTGTAAAGTTTAAACTTTATCCAAGGATAGGTGTTGGAAAAATAATGTGTTCAAACTTATTTTTAAACATACAGACAGGCACATAGTGTAGAAACACCAAATGATTGAGATTTCAAAATGTATAGCAGAAATGAAAAGTGAAGATTGGACATAATTCAAACCATAGATCCTTCTTACTCAAATCTCTAGCATTCCAAATGTAAATAGATGAGAGTATGGCTCTATAGTAAATAGATGAGTATGGCTCTATAGTAAATAGATGAGTATGGCTCTCTAGTAAATAGATGAGTATGGCTCTATAGTAAATTGATGAGTATGGCTCTAGTAAATAGATGAGTGTGGCTCTAGTGAATAGATGAGTATGGCTTTCTAGTAAATAGATGAGTATGCCTCTATAGTAAATAGATGAGTATGGCTCTATAGTAAATAGATGAGTATGGCTCTCTAGTAAATAGATGAGTATGGCTCTATAGTAAATAGATGAGTATGGCTCTCTAGTGAATAGATGAGTATGGCTCTATAGTAAATAGACATCTTTTTATTTTGAACAAAACGTTTTTCATGAACTTTTCTTAAGCCACAATAAGTATTACACACCAAGCATACAAGTGAATCATGGGAACGAGAGGCGGGGTTTAGTTGTTAGAGGAAATAGTGGAAGGCAGGAGAATGCTCTTTTTTATTTAAAAAAATAATTTATATAATCCAAAGATTAACTCTCCCCCTTTTCCTATATCCCAACTAAGATATATAGATAGACAGATAGATAGATAGATAGACAGACATATATATATATAGATAGACAGACATATATATAGATAGATAGATAGATAGATAGACAGACATATATATATATATATATATATATATAGATAGATAGATAGATAGATAGATAGATAGATAGATAGATTAGATAGACAGATATATAGACAGATAGATAGATAGATAGATAGATAGATAGATAGATAGATAGATAGATAGATAGATAGATAGATAGATAGATAGATAGATAGATAGATAGACAGACAGACAGTTTAAACAAAGGCGTAGTAAGGGGGCACGTTGCACTGGGCTCCACCCTCAGGAGGGCGCCACACGCAGCCTATATTTCTATGTGATGTTCATGGAAAAGGGGAGGGGGCGCCAATAATGTACCTTATCCCGGGCGCACGTTTTATTCACTACGCCTCTGAGTTAGAAATCTCCCAACTCAATTTCAAGTCTGGCAACGTTTCAACTAGAACAAAACAAAATAAAAATAAAACATGCACACAATAAAAACTGGTTTCGATACTTTTTGTTTGATTGTAATTACACCTAACCATTGCTATGTTCAAAGTGCAGTAATTCATATCAGACTTATTTACAAATGCAGAATCAATGCCCCCTGCAATGACTGCGACATGAAAGGCAACTCGATTTACTTGAAGAGGTTCCACTCTAGTTGAGCAGCACACATTTTAGTAGAAAGAATAAGAAAACGAACTATAACTTAATCAGCGTTTGTTTTGTCTGTGTTGCATGTTGGCAAAGAATGTAGGTCACATATTTGCTTTTCGTTCTACCTAGCCACGTGGACAAATGCTCTCCCTTCATCTTCGGACTGCAAGATAAGCCTAATTATATATCATTAATATTATTATTATTATTT
>JAZGLO010000988.1:0-13965 GCA_036873155.1 Biomphalaria sudanica
AGTCCTAATCCTTCAAGTATAGATGTAAGTCCTAATCTTCCAAAAGTATAGATGTAAGTCCTAATCTTCCAAGTATAGATGTAAGTCCTAATCTTCCAAGTATAGATGTAAGTCCTAATCCTCCAAGTATAGATGTTATTCCTAATCCTTCAAGTATAGATGTAAGTCCTAATCTTCCAAGTATAGATGTAAGTAATAATCCTCCAAGTATAGATGTAAGTCCTAATCTTCCAAGTATAGATGTAAGTCATAATCCTCCAAGTATAGATGTAAGTCCTAATCTTCCAAGTATAGATGTAAGTCCTAATCCTCCAAGTATAGATGTAAGTCCTAATCTTCCAAGTATAGATGTAAGTCCTAATCTTCCAAGTATAGATGTAAGTCCTAATCTTCCAACTATAGATGTAAGTCGTAATCTTCCAAGTATAGATGTAAGTCCTAATCTTCCAAGTATAGATGTAAGTCCTAATCTTCCAAGTATAGATGTAAGTCCTAATCCTCCAAGTATAGATGTAAGTCCTAATCCTCCAAGTATAGATGTAAGTCCTAATCCTCCAAGTATAGATGTAAGTCCTAATCCTCCAAGTATAGATGTAAGTCCTAATTCTCCAAGTATAGATGTAAGTCCTAATCTTCCAAGTATAGATGTAAGTCCTAATCTTCCAAGTATAGATGTAAGTCCTAATCTTCCAAGTATAGATGTAAGTCCTAATCTTCCAAGTATAGATGTAAGTCCTAATCTTCCAAGTATAGATGTTAGTCCTAATCCTCCAAGTATAGATGTAAGTCCTAATCTTCCAAGTATAGATGTAAGTCCTAATCTTCCAAGTATATATGTAAGTCCTAATCTTCCAAGTATAGATGTAAGTCCTTATCTTCCAAGTATAGATGTAAGTCCTAATCTTCCAAGTATAGATGTTAGTCCTAATCCTCCAAGTATAGATGTAAGTCCTAATCTTTCAAGTATAGATGTAAGTCCTAATCTTCCAAGTATAGATGTTAGTCCTAATCCTCCAAGTATAGATGTAAGTCCTAATCTTTCAAGTATAGATGTAAGTCCTTATCTTCCAAGTATAGATGTAAGTCCTAATCTTCCAAGTATAGATGTAAGTCCTAATCTTCCAAGTATAGATGTTAGTCCTAATCCTCCAAGTATAGATGTAAGTCCTAATCTTTCAAGTATAGATGTAAGTCCTTATCTTCCAAGTATAGATGTAAGTCCTAATCTTCCAAGTATAGATGTAAGTCCTAATCTTCCAAGTATAGATGTAAGTCCTAATCTTCCAAGTATAGATGTAAGTCCTAATCTTCCAAGTATAGATGTTAGTCCTAATCCTCCAAGTATAGATGTAAGTCCTAATCTTTCAAGTATAGATGTAAGTCCTAATCTTCCAAGTATAGATGTTAGTCCTAATCCTCCAAGTATAGATGTAAGTCCTAATCTTTCAAGTATAGATGTAAGTCCTTATCTTCCAAGTATAGATGTAAGTCCTAATCTTCCAAGTATAGATGTAAGTCCTAATCTTCCAAGTATAGATGTAAGTCCTAATCTTCCAAGTATAGATGTAAGTCCTAATCCTCCAAGTATAGATGTAAGTCCTAATCTTCCAAGTATAGATGTAAGTCCTAATCTTCCAAGTATAGATGTAAGTCCTAATCTTCCAAGTATAGATGTAAGTCCTAATCTTCCAAGTATAGATGTAAGTCCTAATCTTCCAAGTATAGATGTAAGTCCTAATCTTCCAAGTATAGATGTAAGTCCTAATCTTCCAAGTATAGATGTAAGTCCTAATCTTCCAAGTATAGATGTAAGTCCTAATCTTCCAAGTATAGATGTAAGTCCTAATCTTCCAAGTATAGATGTAAGTCCTAATCTTCCAAGTATAGATGTAAGTCCTAATCTTCCAAGTATAGATGTAAGTCCTAATCTTCCAAGTATAGATGTAAGTCCTAATCTTCCAAGTATAGATGTAAGTCCTAATCTTCCAAGTATAGATGTAAGTCCTAACCTTCCAAGTATAGATGTAAGTCATAATCTTCCAAGTATAGATGTAAGTCCTAATCTTCCAAGTATAGATGTTAGTCCTAATCTTCCAAGTATAGATGTAAGTCCTAATCTTCCAAGTATAGATGTAAGTCCTAATCTTCCAAGTATAGATGTAAGTCCTAATCTTCCAAGTATAGATGTAAGTCCTAATCTTCCAAGTATAGATGTAAGTCCTAATCTTCCAAGTATAGATGTAAGTCCTAATCTTCCAAGTATAGATGTAAGTCCTAATCCTCCAAGTATAGATCGCTACCTTCCCTAACAACTCTGCTGGTATTTGAAATAAATGGACGCTAATGTTAAAACAATTCTGTAAGTAGATTAATCGATAGGCAGATTGACAGGTGATCGATGTCTAGACACGCTGCAATGTAATGATTGATGCTATCATCGTTGACTTTAACTAGACTTGCCAATTAATTGACTCGAATAATTTATAAGTATTAATATTACGATTATTGCTGCCCAGATACTTTCCGTTTTTTTTCTCTTATACTAAAATACGTCAATAATATGACATGTATACATACATATTTATTTAAATGCAAAGTACATTTTGATGAATATGAGGTTTACTTTAAGACTAAATTTATTAACTGGAAATCCACCTTTATTTAAAAATTCTCTTGCTATCAAGCATGTGATTGACAAAGGCCTATCCAAATAACCTTTTTTTTTTGTTTGCATGTGTGTATACCTAATCCTACTTATACCTTACACACCTTTCCGAGATATTTGGTGCCCGTTGGCTGAGTGGTTAAGGATTAATTGAGCTTGGCTTCCGATCCTGGGTTCGAATCTCGGTTGGCCTGGGATTTCGAATTCTTGGATTTTTAGGACGACCCTAAGTCCACCCAACTTTAATGGGTACCTAACGTAAGTTGGAGGAAATAAAAGGCGTTAGGTCGTTGTGCAGGCCACATGACACCCTGCTCGTTAACCGATGAGCAAAGAAACCGATTATCCTAAATTCATAATTATGTCTTATAGATAGCAAGGTCTGAAAGGGGAAACTTTACTCCAATATATCTTGGTACACGTAGTAACACACATGCCTTGGATACATAGTTGCACACTTTCCTTGGATACATAGTTGCACACTTTCCTTGGATACATAGTTGCACACTTTCCTTGGATACATAGTTGCACACTTTCCTTGGATACATAGTTGCACACTTTCCTTGGATACATAGTTGCACACTTTCCTTGGATACATAGTTGCACACTTTCCTTGGATACATAGTTGCAAACTTTCCTTGGATACATAGTTGCACACTTTCCTTGGATACATAGTTGCACACTTTCCTTGGATACATAGTTGCACACTTTCCTTGGATACATAGTTGCACACTTTCCTTGGATACATAGTTGCACACTTTCCTTGGATACATAGTTGCACACTTTCCTTGGATACATAGTTGCACACTTTCCTTGGATACATAGTTGCACACTTTCCTTGCAATATGGAACTAGTAACACTAGTCTCTGTTAAAATGCTACACACTATATGGAGCCTAGTAACACAAGCTACACACATCTCACTAAGTTATAACATACCTCTTGTCTCTCTTCTGTCATTTGAAACAACAAACGTAATAGCCTCATTTCCAAAGTAAACTTATGCTGGGCTCCTAGTAAAGGTTCTTCCCACATAAGCTTCCATGCGACGTGGCAATAACACACACAGACACTAATGACAGAGCATTAATCTATCAAGTCTGGGCCTGGCTTAGATTTACCTATTGATTTGTAGACCAAGTTTCAGAAGATATTGAGGAGAAGAAATATGATGCTAACCTTTTTTTTATTCTAGTTATTCTGTCACAAAAATAAATAAATTGTTTAGCCATGGTAATTGTTTTCCATTTAGTGTTTCTACTTGTGAAAAATGTCTTATTTATATTTTTCGGTTATAAATGACATCGTTCAGTATGTTCGATTTTTCTCAGAAAACGTTGGGTAATATATTGCTTGTGATTTCTTTGTACTAAACTAACTTTCGATGAATGTGTAACAAGACTTTAGATCTACTTCTTTGTCGTAGGAGATGTCGCAGCGGTATTTAGAGAATGATCTAAAGGTGTAAGGCTTACTAAAAGCATAATGATCTCGTCCTATGAATATTGCTTTCACTAGATCATGGCTCCCAAAAACGCCTATTTAAAAAATACAGCTAACTCTCGTGTTGATATTAACATCGTTGGAGCGATGAAACAAAAGTGGTTTTGATCTTCAGCGAATAGGCTGACATAAGCTTTGTTTTCTTCTTTAAGAAGTTGTCTGATACTTGCATGCTGATCTTACATTAAACTTGAAACTTTTATAACGAATATTTGCCTCTTTTATTGATTTCGCGAGGACTTCACAGTAGTAATTCGAGATGCGTGCTAGAAGGAGAACCTTCAATTAATCTTAAGATTTTGTGACGACTAATGGTATTAATATTCCATAGACACAATCTTATACTTGTGCATTGTCAAGTCTCAATATATTGATAAGGTCTTCTTCAACTACAGTAAGACTGGTTGGGAGAGTCTGATATACAAACAGCGCTCATTCTGACATGCTTTAGAAGAAAAATGATAAAGAAAAAAAACTTAAAGAGAAAACAGAAGTAGAGTGTTAGGGTTAGGGTTAGGGTTAGGGTTAGGGTTAGGGTTAGGGTTCTGTTCTTCTAACCGATCAGTAGACTACGTCTTGTCTTCGATTTCTCTGTACTAATCGATACTTGCAAACTTCAACCAAAAAAAAAAGTAATTTTCTAAGTCGCTGTTATCACAGTTCATTACCTAAGTTAATAGTACCTATTACAGCGTGTGACACGTCTGATAGGCTGTACGATACTTCAAGGTTTCTAAAGACTTACTGTTCAATAAATGTAACGTACTGAGCCACATAATATACTCGTCAATACGATGTGGTTAGAGTCGTCAGGCCGTCAAATACGATAGTGCAAAGTCTAGTAAATGCTATATTGTTGCAAAGCTAAATTTGATTGTTCGCGTCACGTGTAAGTGAAGATTCTTTTATAAAACCTTACAGATTCTCCTCTTCTGCACTCTCTCTCTCTCTCTCTCTATATATATATATATATATATAAATATATATATCTATATGAATATTTATATCTATAACTAGTTATATCTATATCAATATCTATGCCTATATATCTAAATATCTATATCCAAATGTTCTAGAACATATTCCTACAGTAAACAAATTTGTCCCTTTCCTTAATTACTTTGCACTCTTAATTAGTCTATAAGTTGACACTGTTTGGTTTCTTTGGTTTAAATTTCAACTGTAGGTTAAGATTTGTTTAAGGATCATGTTTAGAGTTATTGTTACGGCTTCAATTAAAGTTTGTAAAAGCGAGACTATTTCAAGAAGTTTGGCATTATCATTATTTTATAATTGAGTTCGATTACTATTGAAGATCGCTCCAACTACAGTATCAACCTAGAGCATTCTATTCCTTTTTAAAAATATATAGATCTTGCGCGTCCTATGTCTGCTTCTGATTTGTTTTGATTCTTGTTTCTGATTGTTTGTCTATTTTTATCTTATAGACGTCACGAGAACTCCGTATTGTGTTTTAGTGGGAAATTGTATTCATTTAAAAACGCTGAGACCAGAAAGTGCGCGGAGATAGTGCATCGATTGCAGTACCAGATCGTGTTGGAGAAAGTCTCGTACAATTTGATACCACTATCATATCCTGTAATATAAGCCTGCTAATTTATATGTGTTGTCTGAAATAAAAGAGAAACAGTTCAAGGCTGACACTATAAAAATGTTTGTTTGTAAAATGTTTTACATGTTTCGGATGTTCCTTCAGAGTTGAAGATAGTTTACTTCCTAGTCCAAACCTCCCGCAGGACGACGGGGGATGAGAGCGGGCAGGGTTTGAACCCTCGACCGTCGATAAATCCGAACAACAGTCCAGCGCGCAAACTGCACGACCAGGCAGCCATCCCAGCCATTATTTGACTATACTAACAGTACGTTGCTAGGTGTGTATTATGTGCATTTCTTCATAACACGTGTTTTCTGCTAATAACAACAACAACAAAAAAACACACACACACACAACAAACGAGGAAAACCGGAAATGAACTGTGTCAAACTGCTGCACGACTTTCTGTTTGTGTTTGACACAGTGCATTTCAATCCAAATATGAACTATGTATTCATTTAGCTGTTGCATGTTGCGTGGAAATCTGGATATTAGTCAAAAGCTGACTACCCCCCATCTACGAAACTATTAGTCAAAAGCTGACTACCCCCCATCTACGAAACTATTAGTCAAAAGCTGACTACCCCCCATCTACGAAACTATTAGTCAAAAGCTGACTACCCCCCATCTACGAAACTATTAGTCAAAAGCTGACTACCCCCCATCTACGAAACTATACAATGAACTTTGAATGTCTCCTGGATGTAGATCTACTTATGGACTCTGTGATACAAATCAAGGCGGCAGGAAACGTAGTAAGTCAAACGAAGTAATCATTAATGCAAAGTAATCCTGCAAAGTAATCAGTAAAACGAAGAAATAATTTAATCAAAGCAATCAAAGAAAGTAAGTAATCTAGCAAAGTAATTAGTCACACAGAATAATCATTAGTAACCAAGACAAGTAATTGTTTGGACAAAATTACCTTAGGAAAAAAAACAGGTCAAGTCATATTTAAGCAAAGTAGTCAGGTAAAGTTATCTTTGGTCAAAATAACTAGACCAATTAATAAGTGAGAAAGAGAACATTTACAAAACGTAACCAGTGACAGAAAGTAATCCTGCAAAGTATTCGGTGCGACACATTGTTCTGTTATGTTAAGTCATCTTAAAGACAAATTAATCTTTACATATCACATAAAACTTTTATTTCCTAGTTGGCTGACTCAGAATATAAAAAAAAAATTGGCTCTAAATATCTTTTCATTGCAATCCACACAGCTAACCACGTAGGCCATTATTTGGGCTGGAAAAAACATCCATGCATATATATTTTTAATAAAGCACCGGACGTCGATTGGGAGAGGGTTTTGGATTTTACATGAAAAACTTTATTGCCCTTTTACTTTCCTCTAAAACACACACACACATACACAGACACAGAGAGCGAGAGAGAGAGAGAGAGAGACTTCTTAGAAATGTCTCGTATTCCAGCCTTGACTCCCCCTACCCACCGGCAGCCCAACCCCTGTCTTGTCTAGCCGTTGTTTAGACATCGATTGTCATTGACAAGATGCAAGAAGATGATAAGGACAAACAGAACAGAACTAGAATTAGAAGATGCTTCGGGGAACTTCATATTTCTGGAGCGAGAGAAACACAACTTTTCATGTGATATAGATCTAGAGACAAAACGATCAATTCAAGAATTAGGGCGGAGTGGGTACAAATACGCAAAGTACAGTGTAAAGTACATTATGTACTTCTCCCTTTTGTGTACACAGTGTACATCTAGAATAATATTCTGAGAAAGTTTCCTGGTCAGAGACAATGCAACTCTGCTAGAGAACCTATTTTAATAGCATTAGAAGTTCTATTCCAAGTGATATGAGAGAGAGAGAGAGAGATGGGGTGGGGAAGAGGGAGAGAGAGAGAGATGGGGTGGGGGAGAGGGAGAGAAAGAGAGAGAGACACTGTTTTGGACGATCAAGAGATGAAGTAATTGACATCAATTCATGTTTCCGATTGATACCTTGATAAAAAAAAAAAACAACAACAGACTTCTGTAACATGTTTTGGTTTCACACGATGCAATCCTCCAGGTCTGTTAGGACAGTATTTTGTTTCTTCCTTCTAATATCATTTATTTCAATACATTAATCTAAATGTTTAATTAATCTACATAGGCTGATTATTATTTATAATAATAGACGAATTTTTGTCACAGTTGTAGACATTTAAATGTAGCCCTTGCAGGTTGCCATTGTGCCTGTGGATAGTTAAACATAGATAATTAAATACAAAGAAAAAACGTATACTATATAAAGACAGTACAAGCTGTTAATTAAATAGTATGCTAATTAAACTGACTTTGAAATTGCAGTTTTCTTTCACCACCTTCATCTATTCCTTAGTATGAACCGCTGGGGCACCACACATGATCTGTCAACAGTCTCCATTCCTCTCTGTCTTTTGCCTTGAGTAGAACCTCTTGTAATGACAGGTCCACCCATTTCTTTAATGCCAGCTTCCCATCTCTTTCTTCTTGTTCTTCTTTGTCCTGGGACTGAAGGAAGGTCTTTGTTAGCCCTGTGAACTTTTGAAATGGCCGTCAAGTTTTAGTTTGCGTTTTTTGACCATGGTCAACAGTTCATCGAGGGGACCAAATTCCATCGTGATTCCATTGTGATCCTGTTTCGAATTTCCACATATCTGATGCAGTCTTTGTAGGGGATACCAATTATCCTTCTATAGCATTTCAATTCCATGGCTAGGATCCTCCTCTGTAGTTGTGCAGTAAGTATGCACTGCACTTTCAGACTTGTCTTAAGTGCTAACAAGGAGTTTAGATTGTCTGATAATTTTTTTTTTTGTTGTCTAAGTTTGTATAGTTTTTTGCCAATTTTTGTTGGAAGAATTTTTATTTACATATGATATAGTTTTTCTTTGTTATTTGCACTTAAGAGCCGCTTACCTTGGTACATTATTTTGGTTTATATCACTGTGCTTAGAATAAATATTTTTATTGTATATCAGGCTTGGCCTGTGATATTTACATTTCTCCTCGACTCTTACTATCCCTGTGAGTGTTAAAATTTCTTTATCCCAAACCTAATCTCGAGACAAGATGGCTGAAATACTGACCTTGTTCCATAAAGTAGTATAAACCAAAAGCCTCGGTATTTTATTTTTCAAGTAGAGAGAATGTTGTCTCCTAAGACTCCAACCACTAGATTAACCAAGTGTCGACCAGACACTAAGCGTCTTATGGGCAGGACGACTTTCTTCTTACTTCAACGGCTTAATGGTAATGTTAATGACTCTGAGTTGACATGAAGAAGGAAGTATGACGTGAAGGAGAAAGTACTGGATACTTTATAACAAGTTGTAGATACTTTATAACAAGTTGTAGATACTTTATAACAAGTTGTAGATACTTTATAACAAGTTGTAGATACTTTATAACAAGTTGTAGATACTTTATAACAAGTTGTAGATACTTTATAACAAGTTGTAGATACTTTATAACAAGTTGTAGATACTTTATAACAAGTTGTAGATACTTTATAACAAGTTGTAGATACTTTATAACAAGTTGTAGATGTTATCAGTATGAGTCTAGCAAACATTTCTATGTAAATGAAACAATTTTCACTCCGATAATGAAAATGTTCGTTTGTATCCTGATGATTGGTTCATAATTTCTTGTATTTAAATAGGTCCGCATCTTCATCAATAAACTCTGCGTAGCTTAATATACGTAATAAAGGATTTTAAAATGTTACAAACGATTCCAAAGAATTAAAACACGAGGATTTGAGTTTAATCTTTCAGATATGGGCCTATATTTGTTTAATTTAATTAAAATGTTGATGTTATGTTTATAATTGTTTCAATTAGATAGTTTTAGCGTTATAAAACTATGGAAGCCAAACGTATCCTTTGCATGATATTATAAGTCCATAGTATTAGTATTGTTTGGTTTACAGTATTACTGTTCCTGGAAACGATTGTATATTTTATTAAGCTGATTAACAAACTACTGTATACAGTCAAAAATTCGCACAACATTCCTTACATACTGTCATTTAAAAACTCAGTCTTAAGTCATCATCTGTGGTTAAATTACGATGTGGGCACAAGGAAAACTGGTCGCCTCCCTAGCCTCCGTTTTGTCGATACATTTAAATTGCCATTGACACAGATGTTGATGATATTTAAGTGGACATAGACCAAGACTGCGACATGTGCAGAAGAAAGAACAAGAGAAGCTTAGACAAGCAATGCTCTAGGCCCTGGCGTAAAAAAGCAAAAACCTAACAGAAAAAAATACTGGATTCTTAGACATTCCAGAATAAGGATTTACAGCTATAAGAAAAGTTCCCAATGGGATGATTCTATAACACTTCTGCGAGTAGATATATGACATTGAATAAGGCTTCTTGCTTTAATTTCTCTAAATAATATCTAATTTACTTTTTTTTGTTCTTTTAACATTGCAGATGTTTACACAGGGAGATAAATCCATTAAAAAGAGCTTTTTTTTTTGTTGGTGTCTACAGAAGTAGAGGGAGAAGCGAAGTAGTTTCATGAAACCAACAGATTTGTACTTTTGTTGCACTTTTCAGCATGTAGAATCCAAATTTTCAAACTTTTATATGTTTTATAAACTATGTACAGTATAATTTAGTTAGCAACAGTGCTATGACCTTGTTTATTTTGTCCAGTTCTTTTCTCATAATTTTCTTTCTTCATTGTCTGATAATTATCTATAAGTTTAATTTTATAGCCACCACATTTCTTTATATCACTGTATGCTATATTTAACAAAATACAAATAAACTTTTCTGAACAACGAAATATCTAGAAAATTGTGTGCAATTATTTTCAGAGTCTCTCTCAATATTTGATTGTCTTTCCCTCTCCTTATTGACTAAGTCACCACACTTTGTAATTGTCTCCCCTTATTACTACGTTAATGCAACAGTCAGTGCCAACTATCGAATTTTACCTTAGTCGAAGATTCTGGAAAAATTCCCTGTGCAATTATCGACATGTTTTGACTTACTGGTTCCGTTTTTTTCCTTTGACTGGCTATGTCATGACATTTGGAAGCATTGATAAGTCTCTGACTGATCAATATGACAACTGACTTCCACCAGCGACTAATCAATATTTTTCATCATTAGATCTTACGAAAAAAACAACAACTTGACATTGCTATGTCCAAGTTAGAATAGTTAGACCAGAATGCTGTGGTGAATTTACTTCAACAAGTGACTTTAGTCTCACAAATACCTTTCTGTTCTTAAAACCTACCCATCGCATCTTAATGATGTTATATTCAATCTGTCTAGCGTTGTTCTAAAACCTAATTCATACTTTCCTGCAGCTCAGAATGTGAGAATTGTCGAGTTGGAAAGCATTGTCCGGACCCGATTTCACATCGCTCTCTCAGACCTTTAGCTCCAAAGCCGTGATGCTAATGAGGTCATCCAGAGTCTTACTAAACATGGTTTGCTTTCAGAAAACAAATAAATTTCAATACCGTTTCAGGTTTTTGAGACAGACTGACACAAAAAACTAATAGTGGCTGCTAAAAATGTATAAACGTACTGTCTAAAAATAGGCTAATAAATGCTACCAAAGAATGGCCATCTTGATTATTCAATCTTGTAACAACAATATCAACCAAAAAAAAAAAAAAAAGAAGTTAATAACAGGATATATCACTAAACACAAAACCCTACAATTTTTTCGGAACATAATTGTGCAGTTCCAATTACAAACACAGCGACTTCTAGGGCATTATGTTTTAAGCTAGCTCCACAGCTGACAGACACAGAGACTGTGTTGAAGCATAATGTCAATATTTTCGTTCCTAAGAGACCACAAAGAAAATAAACCATGGCGGCCTATATGGTATTACCACGGCTTAACGCTCAAATTGCATCAGCCATAAAAAAATGTTTCCAGAAAAATCATTTACCTTTTTTAACTGTTTACAAAAAATGTTTATGTAGAGAAAAAAAACAATATACTTTGAACTGATGAGTCAGTAGAAAGATGGGTAGGTGTTGATGCAGGTACTGCAGAAAAAACAAAAGTAATAAAACTCTCTCCACTTTCAAATGTGTTGGTCTAGAGAAGTGCAAAGTGAATTTTACTCTTGATATTTGGATGGACCGTTTAGAATAAACTTATCATTGTAAGTAGTTTAACTAGTTTTAATTTTACTGGTACACAGCATTTCCATTCTTTGTTTGTTTGTTGTTAAATCTTGAATAAATTATTAGTGCTTTGTTTTCGTGTTTCTATCTATGTAAAACAGTTTGTACGTGTCTAATGTAGTGGTTTATAATAGCGAAAATCATTATCAACATCAAGATACGCGGATTTTTAGTCACTAAAGGAATTGAGCATTGTTAGAGTGTAACTCGTTTGTTTTACAGCATCCTTTGTCTCTCTCTCTCTCATATATATATATATATATATGATCCTTTATATCCAATAACTTACAAATACAATAGAATTAAAAATACATCTAACGAATTAGGTGGTGATCAATACATACGTTTCAGCGTGATTTCAAATCTCAAATTAACTTGCAAGAGGTAATCTATTTTTATCGGAAGGATTATCTTGAACTGATAAGATTATATGAGACAACGTTCTTTTAACAAAGCTTATATCAACTCACTTTGTCTGTCTGTCTGTCTGGTAAAAAGTTGGTACACGCTATTTCTCCAACATCGAAATTCGGATCAACCTGAAATTTTGCACAATTATTTCTTTCACCTGAAAACACAAGAATCAATTTATAAAAATTATTCAATAAACTATTGTAATCAAATATTTTGTTTGGTATCTCGAACAAGGGAAAGAATGTGGTATTTGACTGAAGTGGTGGTATATAGGTCGCCGTTTAAAAGTAAGTTTCAAACAAAACAGTATATAACTATAATACCTTCTATAATCATAAGCAGCTCACTAGTTGAGTGGTTAGAATGTCGGCTTGAGGAGGCGTAAGTCATGAGTTCGAATGCAGGGCGTTATTTTTTGTTTCGTAAATGCTTTTAAAAACCGATTACGGTAACATTCACCTAGATTTCCCTTTCTTTCTCCCATCCCCCCCCCCCCCCAGTTTTCCCAACTGGTCCAGATAAATAATAAGATCATAGCGTTTTTTTTTTTTGGGGGGGGGGGTAAATTTGCAACTAAATAAGAAAACTTGAACATCATGGTTAAGGGCAATAAATAAACTTCACCATTTAGTCACTACTTAGTCGTAATCAGTCGCTACGCAGTCATTACTCAGTAGTCAGTGTAGAATGTTATGTCATTAAATATTAAATGATGTGTGGATATTTCGACGTCCTAGAGTAGACAATAATGTGTTGTTAGAAAACTTGAAGTCCAGTTTATTGACTGGCTCCTGGCGACTGCTCTATTGATCTCGTGACTAGACTTGCATTACAACAATTATACTAGAGACCTGAGTACCCTGATCAGATGATCATTTTAATCTTTGTCTCTCAGTCGCTCTCTTTCTCAGCCTAGTCTTTCTCTCTCTGTCTCTCTGGTTCTCTTAGTATCTATCTGATGTCTCTCTCTGTCTCTCTTGTTCTCTTAGTATCTATCTGTCTGTCTCTCTCTGTCTCTCTCTGTCTCTCTTGTTCTCTTAGTATCTATCTGTCTGTCTCTCTCTGTCTCTCTGGTTCTCTTAGTACCTATCTGTCTGTCTCTCTCTGTCTCTCTGGTTCTCTTAGTATCTATCTGTCTGTCTCTCTCTGTCTCTCTGGTTCTCTTAGTATCTATCTGTCTGTCTCTCTCTGTCTCTCTGGTTCTCTTAGTATCTATCTGTCTGTCTCTCTGGTTCTCTTAGTATCTATCTGTCTGTCTCTCTCTGTCTCTCTGGTTCTCTTAGTATCTATCTGTCTGTCTCTCTCTGTCTCTCTGGTTCTCTTAGTATCTATCTGTCTGTCTCTCTCTGTATCTCTGGTTCTCTTAGTATCTATCGGTCTGTCTCTCTCTGTCTCTCTGGTTCTCTTAGTATCTATCTGTCTGTCTCTCTCTGTCTCTCTGGTTCTCTTAGTATCTATCTGTCTGTCTCTCTCTGTCTCCCTCCCTTTCCCATACACAAACATACATAGTATATAATCTACCGACAGACAGACACACACACACACACCACTATCGAGATATAGTTTAATGGAGACGTTGTGGCTGAGCGGTAAAGTGGG
>JAZGLO010000989.1:0-57500 GCA_036873155.1 Biomphalaria sudanica
ATGTTGATGGTGTGTTTGTTCTTTTTTTTTTAAACATCTAACTAGGTGTATTATTTTTTGTTATAATGTTTATAGCCCTGGGACACACAATCCAATAAACTGGATATTTTCTTTCATATGACAAAAAGTTGTTTTTTTCTCGTACTCTATGTGTTTGAATCTTCCCGTATTTTTGTGTCTTTAATTGCGCTCTTTACTAAGCACGGAGTCTGTGCGAAATTATTACACCATGAAAAGAACTTGTCTGTTTCCAGGCTTCGTTACGTCAGTGTCAGTATTAAGAAAGAAAATTACCGCCTTTGGCTAAAGACAGCGTGGAAGGAACTAAACCATTCATTGTTCTTCCATTTGTTGACTTCGGGCTACCGGCACATTACAATTAAATTGCCATTTTGATTATGTTCTTGGCTTAGTCATTTTCAATTATCCCCTCCTTCTCTCTCTCTCTCTCTCTCTCTCTCTCTCTCAGTGTCCCTCCTGTAATATAAAGTAAAAATTTCGGTAAAAGACATTTTGTAACTGTATGAACAAGTCTCTAGATCTAATCTGAAAGTCAGTTTTCTCCCTTAGGGATTGATTTTGTTGACCATGTGATATACTTGTCCTTGACCTTATTATTCAAAATTCTTAGTTTAGTTTTGTAAAAGAGATTCGATTTTTGATCAAGTAGTAGACAATGAAATGTACATTGAACCTGCCACAATGTTCCCTGACCTTCTTCCTCACACATTTTCTCCAACGTCCAAACTTGTTGTGTCACAATTCTTGGTGCCTCAGACAATCATTCGTTTTTTGAAACACTCACGAGGCCATTAGCCTGTATCCTGTTCAGCAAATTATCTTCGACTTGTCTTATCACTAACCCTATTGTTTATTTCTTTTCAAGATCATGGCATAATACTTCATTATTTGTAAGTGCAGCCATTTCTTTGAAGTTATCCCCCATGAGCTGGCTTTGCCTTCTTTACATTCATAGTGTTGTAATGAATCGAATTAGTTTTCAGAGGGAAATGCATTTTTTTTTTGTTTTAACGAAGAATGTCATAGTCAAATTAGTATTCTCTACTTTTTTGTGGGTACTGGTATATGATTTGCGAACTGAACGTTTTGTATTGCCCCCAAAAGGAATTGATCTGATCCAATAGCTGATATTGATCTGATCCAATAGCTAGTATTGATCTGATCCAATAGCTGGTATTGATCTGATCCAATAGCTGATACTCATGAATCACACGTTTCATTTGAGAGATTTTCAATTTTTAGGTGAAAGTTATGAAGTCAATTCAAATCTCTCTTTCATTTCTCGACAGAAGAGGATGTCTTTATCACAAACTCATTATAAATGTAGACGTCTATACGTATCTCTTCATTTTCATTAAATTTGCCCTGACATATTTGTTCCATCTCTCTCTTTCATTATTTCCAAGTTAATCACCTAATCCCTATTCAGTCCACAAATCATAAAGAGATCTCCTTGCACATAAACATAC
Source organism: Biomphalaria sudanica (assembly GCA_036873155.1). Classification (NCBI taxonomy): domain Eukaryota; kingdom Metazoa; phylum Mollusca; class Gastropoda; family Planorbidae; genus Biomphalaria; species Biomphalaria sudanica. The sequence goes on from JAZGLO010000989.1 coordinate 1,491, forward strand.
AAAGTAGTTGCTGTCAACTTGCAAAGTTGGAAAAGATTAGGCGCAACCTGATGTATTATACTTCTGAAACGTGTGCAAGATTTCAGCTCAAAATATTCCGAAGCTTGTTCACATCCTAAATGACTTTTTTTCAGAATAAAAATTCTTCATTTTGTGGGCATCTTAAAATTTTGTCCATTCTAAAATGTGCCTTTGCGTGGAAAACTGTCACTGCAGTGTGGAGAGCCACGTTTCTACCATAGTCAAGGACCAGGCGCTATTTATCTTATTCAAACATGATAAGATGAGCCATAGTCGTCCTACGAATGAAGTCCGCCAACATGTGCACATTATGCACATTATAATCTATATCTTGAGACGCATACTATCGTGCATGTTATGTCGCATGTTAAGACGTACGTTATTATTATGTAATCATTTGTGTTATAAATATAATGGTGCATGCTACAATGTAGTTATGGTTGTTGAATTCATATCATTACAGACTTCTCGATGCTTCTGAATGAGAGAATTAAAAATTGCAAACAAAAAAAACAACAACAATGAAACAAACAAACTTGTAAGTGTAAGTGTAAGTGTAAGTGTGAGAACATAAAATGTTTCAAACAAAAATTCTGTAGGTCTTTTTTAAGAGGAGAAAAAATCAAACACAACTGCGAAGAAACTTTGGTCTTCTTGCGCTCCTTACTTAACAATGGCAGGATTCTTTAAGGTGATATCATGAGTAGTTGATTTTCAATTAGGATTTGTATTTCATTCTTTGTTATCTTTGAAATATTTCCTATTGAAATGTCTCGGCGTCTTGCTCATATGTATGTCTAGACGATAGCAAAAAAAACAATTCACTATTTGTATAAAATCACCTGGACCCAAAATGGCCACAGCTGTGAGAACCTTTGATATGTCAGTGTATTCAAAAACTGTAATTGGAATGTCAAAGTGCAACGCCAACTGTCACCTCCGTAGACTTCAGCCACAACTCTGAATGGCAGTCCATGCGCATCTACTGTGACGTAGGCGGCAGTTCTCACCCAACAGTTCTCCAGACAGGGGAGGGCTGGGGGTAATTCTGAAACGAAGAGAGAGAGAGAGAGAGGGAAAGAGAGAGGTCGAAAAAAATAGGGGTAAGGGGGAACACTATAAAAGACGAGGGTAGAAGTTTTGAATGCGCCTGCTTTTAGAAAGAGGGAAAACTTCTGCATAATATTCTTGTCTGTTCGGTATCGTCTTGAAGCCTGTCGCTGTGATTTTTTTCTTCTTCTTTTTTTCATTTGTTTCTTTTAGAGCTCGGATAGTAAAACTTTTCATAAAGATCCAGCTCCAAGTGTATATCAGATCACTTAAAGGTAAGGAGTGCAACTTGAATATAAATCAGATACACATTCATTACATCTCTTCACAGTTCAACGGTTCATATCACGTGATACATATCACGTGATATTGAAAATATATTTTTCAAAGAGCCATTCCAAAACAAAAGGGTAAGGGGGGGGGGGCGAATGTTCTACAAATTCACGTTCACCAAGAGAGCGGTGTCCAGTGTCTATTTCCTTTAGAATGAAATGTTTCTCCCCAAGAGAACCTGGAACCCTTAACGCAAAGTCTTTACGCCCACCCCCCCCTAAAAAAGGTTTCTGTTCAGTCACGTGATTATTCACAAGTTGTATGATTACAAATATTATGATGAATTTATTGATCAAAGAAAACAGTATTTGCATACTCTAGAGACATTAAGGCCCGAAAAGGTTAATTCAAATGTGTATTTCTATGATGGTTATAAGGCTGTTATAGAAATACTACAACGACCTAGTATCTTTTTACCTATCAGAGAACTATCAGAGGTTTAACTGAGATTTTACTGAGATTTCGATAAGTCCGCTGCTGAGTTCAAATACCCGTGTCTCCGCCAAGACGCAAACCCGAGACATTAAGAGTTTTTAGAACATTTTACATGATCCGTACATTTTTTTACGTGAATTGTTGCCTATATAGGTAACATAGCTCCTTCTTCGTGGTCGAAGATGACCACATTTCTCTTTTCTTATGATCTTGTAGATGACTGTAAAGTCCAATCCTCGCTTTAAAAGACCGGATGCATACGTGGCATGGGTAGGTTTGGTCAGTTACAGATTGGCCTTCTTCTTCTCTCAGCTTTTTGTTGGTTTGGCGTTCTTTCATGCTAGCCACTCCGACACTCACAGCTTCACACCGTGAGGAGTGATCGAGAGCTAGTGCTTCCCAGTCGTGAATGTCAATATCACACTCCTTAAAGCAGCTCTTAAGGGTGTCTTGCACACAGCTCTCCGTACAGAAGTCGTTGCCTATATCAGAGAAGAATACGGAACTTAATGTCTTAGGACTTGACCTTTAGGACCTCTAGGCATACTGTCTGGAAAATCACATAAAACCAAATAGATTTCGATGTAAAAGTGAATGGTAACTGTTATGGGGAACCTTCTGAGAGTGAATCTTGCTTATCATGCAGGTTTTCAGTTCTAGGCTTGACATCTCACAGAAACGTATTTTTGTTTTCTAACTGTACCGATGAGTACCAGTTAAAATCTTCGTGTCTTTCAGAAAGAGTTTGAGAACAGTCAACTTTAAATGGGGACTGGTCATTGACTGTAGATGGGCATCTGATAGTTACTCTAAGCGGGACACCGGAAATGTACTCTAGATGAACGGTGGTGGAGTGTGTCTCTAGTACCTGATCCAACTGAGTAGCTCGCTTGTTACTGATAACGTACTAAAATGGCGGTGAATGGGGAGATGAGAGACAGAACCACTTGTAATTAATGTATGTTTTAATTGTTGGAATCAGTTGAAGTATGTTGTTTCAATCATAGGACATCCAGCAATTCAGTGCTTGCATACTTATCTTATTAGTTAAAGACGTTAATTCAAAACAGAAGATAATTACGTCCTACGCGTATCCATGAGTTAGACTAGTCAGACATGTTAATTGGAGACTTTAACTCACCTCAGTTAGAAACAGGCAATTTTAATTTTTTCTCAAAGAAATATTCACACTTTTTGTTAATAAGTTTCTGTATTAAGTAAAGTAATGCGCATACAAGGTAATTCTGGCTAGCTGTCAGAAGGTATAAACCAACACACATACCAAATCAGACACATCACCAGTAGGGAAACAGGTTGAAATACATTGTGCTGACCACATAAAACGGTAGTTAACCGTAACCCTAATAGAGAAACTTTAATTTGTTGTGGCGACAATTGGAGACAATGATTGTGTAACGATGTATACGAACACAATGTATAGAGATAAAGTTGTTACAAACAATCTGGCCCCCTTTCTGTGATATATTGTTTTTTGTATAGTGCGATGAAATTTAAACCTAAAAGGCGTGAAAGTTTTTAAATTTTACGGTTTTAGAGTTTTATGAATAAGTGTTTTAGAGGGTGTTGTATATCACAATGTCATAGTGACCTGATTTTTACCGCCTGGTTACCTCGGCATTGCTCAGTTATTGATTTAGTTTATTGTACTCGGTAGTGAAAGGAGGATCCTACAAATAAACAAACCTACACACACAGAACTAAGTTAAACTTTTAAGACAATCCATATTGTGTCTAGTGTGTATAAATATATGCAACATATGAGTGTAGTGTGTATTGAAATGAATAAATTAACGCCTTGGTGTCACGTGAAAGGGCTTAGCATGCCCTTCACACACACACGCCAGGTCTTACGGGCGCATTCAAGCTTTTAAATTATGCGCCGAATGAAAGATAATGTCAATATAACAGCCATTCTCTCATACACTGATCTCCCAATATGAGAATCATTGTCTTTGACTTATGAGTTAAACCATAGTCATTTCCAGCAAAATGACTGCCATTGCCAAATGTATGCTTCGAAGAGACATTTTTGTTTTAAGGCCATATGCATTCCTTGTAGAGACTATTTGAGTTAAAGTAATTTGTATGCCTCCTAGAGTCTTCTAGAGTCTATCTGATTTTAAATTCATATGTAAATATATATCTAAAGTGTAACTTATAATCAGTCAAATTTATAACATACTCCATAGAGATAATCTTTTTGTACAATGCGAAACTTTGTTTTGCATTAGCGTTATAATATAGCGATTAAAACTATTCAGGTCAATAGAATACTCTGGGTTATGCTGACATGCTCTTTAGTGCTTTATAAACTCAGCATCCAAATGTCATCAGGTTTGATCCCAACTCTTCGAACTTGTGTGTGCAATTGTAATCACTTACATTGAGATTTATAACTTAATGACTTGCTTTCAATTTAAAAATAGATCTGCGAAATGCATAGAATATGTAAGGACAAAGCTAAGTTAAAAGCAAGTCAAAGTCTGCAGGTAAATGGAATATTCTGGATTATGCTAACCTGCGTTCTAGTGCAGTATAACCTCAACACCCAAATATTTCAGTGCATCTGCAATAAATAACAACATGGAAAGAACAGGCGAGATTTATTTTTAGAGATAATTTGCTATTGGAAAGAAAAGATAACTCTTGAAACCGAGTAAAACTTACTTCAGGCTAAAGAACTACTTTATTGTTAAAAAAAAAAAAAAGCAGTATTCATTAGATAATGAAGGGGGCCAGCAAGGTTCCTGAACAATATGGCCACTAGGTCATGCTTGTGTCACAGGATTGGCAGATATGCATGCATACGATAGGCTATATAAAGAATGTAGATCAGGTTAATGCGTCTGCCAAGGTGTTGGTGGATGTGTGTTCTTTTACATTTAACAGCGAGTCTAAAGGAGCGCAACTCCTTGATCACTTTGAAAAACCATGTTCTATTGATTCTATAAAAAGATGATGTCACAATGAAATTGGGTGATTAATAAGTCTTGGTCATTTTGGAAGTTACATCTATGTGATATCTCCAGAATATTTGTTAAGTGCGAATAAATAACAGAATTCCTATTTATTACATAAAGTTTTTCAAGTAGAAATCACGAACACATTAGACACACTATTATATCAAGCAATAATACACGTTATAATTCATATATCACGATATATTCACATATGTAAGCCAATAAACTCAACAGGAAGCTTAAAACTTATGAACTGAGAATATCTTTTGGGCAATAGAATGAGCTTGCATCTTCTAAATATCCTTTTTCAAACCGAAAGTTCTCGTATGGAAAATAAAATAAAACTATTGCATTTCAAATTATGTCCCTTTACATACTTACTCTTCTGTGAATAAACTCGAAGATTCTAGAAGGTGATATGTAAATACATTTCCTGTTTCCACTTCTCTTAGAACCCTGAAGCGTGCCCAACCTGGCCATGGTGTTTTCAGGGAGGAGGAGGTGCATCTTTCACTATCAAATCTCTCTTGATTGATTTTACCTCGTCTAGTAAACACTTTTTACACAATGACCTACCGATTCAAAAATCTGATACTAAATGTCATGGCAATAGTAAAGAAAAGCATACGTCTTCAATAGTTCGTAGATATTTGTAATGTGTTGAGTAAGACCGACCCACAGGCCACGTTTGATACACCGTTTTGTTATATTTGTTTTTGTTTTCTTTAAGATTTGAACATTGAAACTATTACAAGGTTTCCTCTACAACAAGTTTTGTATGAAAACATCAGAAAGTTCTTGTCTTCCACATCAATTGGCGCTTATTTGTTCCCATCTCACTGAACTAAATAGAAAGTGAATCCTCCCCTCCCCCAGCCCTTGTTTCAAACTGTACACACATATAGAAGGAAAAGAAAATGGAGATAAGCTTGCATAACTTTCCCTTATGGCTGTTTTCAAACTGGTTGGCCTGGTACTCCACTGTGCATTCTGCTTATAGCTCTTCATGCCTCTTGTCCCTATCTCTTCTTCACTTGGTTTCTTTATGAGTTTTCCTGTTATTAAAGATACTGATAGGCTTCGTCTATGTGCAATGTCTAGAAGTAAGTATTTGAGCAGGCATAATAGTTACATTTCACAGATTCTTACAGTATAACTCAACTCTTATCTTACAGACTCTTACACACTGTTACAAACTGTGACACACTGTTACAAAATGTGACACACTGTTACAAACTCTTACACACTGTTACACGCTGTTACAAACTCTTACACACTGTTACAAACTCTTACACACTGTTACAAACTGTTACCCAAGTTACAAACGATTACACACTGTTACAAACTGTTACACACTGTTAGAAACTCTTACACACTGTTACAAAAATCTTACACTTTTTTACAAACTCTTACACACTGTTACACACTGTTACACAATGTTACACACTGTTACACACTGTTACACACTGCTACACACTGTTACACACTGTTACACACTGTTACAAACTCATACACACTGATACAAACTCATACACACTGATACAAACTCTTACCTACTGTTACAAACTGTTACAAACTGTTACACACTGTTACAAACTGTCACACACTGTTACAAACTGTTACACACAATTACAAACTCTTACACACTGTTACAAACTCTTACCCACTGTTACAAACCCATAGACACTGTTACAAACTCTTACACACTAATGCAAACTGTTACGCACTGTTACAAAACTGTTACACACTGTTACTTTTCTGGAACGAAAAATTATTTTTACAATAAATCTACTTCTTTAAATCGTAACTTCGTGGAATCGTCAGGGTGGGTAGGTAGAGCTTAAATATGGATATCGAAAAAGACTCATACGATTTTCATAGTAATTGGGCAGTTGCTGTATATCATTGGGCATTGGAAAAAGAATTACTTACTTGGTGGCCACACTGGGAAAAGAATTACTTACTTGCTGGCCACACTGGGAAAAGAATTACTTACTTGCTGGCGACACTGGGAAAACCCTAATTTGACAAATATAATTTCTCAAAAAGACATATTTTTCAATGTGGCTAGAGAACTGGAATATATTTCTCTTGAAGGGCTATGCGTCTTCACTCTTCAGGTATTTCCACATTCCTTGAAGAGTTTCAATAAATTATTGTTCAAGAAAATAGTGCCCATCGTCTTCTAAGTTCATAGCTAAAGGCCTTGGCATTGGAATATTATAAAGTGTAATAGTTCTATGCATTCTCTCTCGAGGGGAAAAGGAATGGGTAAAAAATGTTCTATTGTTTTTTAATCTAACACTCATTAGTTATCAAGAGAAAAACAATCGCTCTATAAGTTGTCTAAGGGAGGTATTGTCTTTGTATAAAGTATTTTAAATGTTTTTCTTGTTTCATGCAATGTTCATAGAAGGCACTTCATTGTTGTGTAATATCTTTTACAAGAACTTAGCACACATAGTGTCAATTTACTCGATTTTATAACAATAGTGTTTTAACACCCAGTATTCGTACGACATATTAAAAGTATTTAACGATTATCTTTAAATGGTTTCATAAAAGTCACGTGGTCTGAACACAATGGAACCTCTTAGCTGATGGAAGCAACGCCTCTGACTTCCAACATATTTATGTTATTCTTTAGGTATATAGCACAAGCAGATGTGCTCTATGTAAAATGCTTTTTATTTTATATAACATGTATATTTTAAAAACTAAAAAAAAAAAGCTAAATAAAGCTAAAGTCTTAAAATAATTTGTGCAAAATCTGCTTACTATAATAAATCTAAATATAGACTGAATCTTCATTCATTGCCAGATTTCTGTAACATAAGTGTGTTAAATAACTTGAGTACAAGGGCAAGTTGAAACATCACAATTTTGCACTGCAGGTAAAATAGAAGACGCTATTATCTGCCAGCTTATATCAAATACAAGGCTAGTCGTTGGCTACATTCTATCTTGTCAGCAGGTGCCGCTGAGACAGAGATGCTTTATACAACCTAACTACAGGCTACATTTTGATACTTTATTTAATTTTATCCGATGTAGAAGTGTACAATTACTTTACAGTAGCGTAAATCTTGGCTTGAAACACATTTTCTTGACATAACATAAATATTTGGCCTACACCAGGCATGTCAGGTAGAGACACCATTGATGTAAAGTATGTCAGGCAGTGACGCCACTGATGTAAGGTATGTCAGGCAGTGACGCCACTGATGTAAGGTATGTCAGGCAATGACGCCACTGATGTAAGGTATGTCAGGCAGTGACGCCAATGATGTCTAGAATGTCAGGCAGTGACGTCATTGATGTCTAGAATGTCAGGCAGTGACGTCATTGATGTCTAGAATGTCAGGCAGTGACGTCATTGATGTCACTTATATCATGCAGTGATGCCAGGTATGTTACCCGCATTTGACTTTGAGACTTTTTTTCAGAAATGATTATTTCCGCGAAGTCCAAACATCCTGCAGGACTGCAGCAGCGTAGGGTTCGAACTCGGGACAACCTGTGCCGGATTTACGATGCGCAAAACTGTTCGGGCTCCAATGACCTCATTACCTCACACTAAAAGGGGGCTTCTGCAATGAAGAATAAATATTTTGCTCTCAAACTATGCACAGTTAAACTAAGATAAACTGTTAGATATATTAATATTACTAAGTAAATGTATATTAAAGCACGAAGGAGGTACAGTCCGCCACAATCCGAAGTGCATACAAAAAGCCAGGCAGCCGTTGCTCCAACTTTGTTTAATCCATTACAAGGTAAATCAATTATAGGATACATTGAATTCTGTTTGTTAGTACATGCAATCAAACTAACCCAAACCATGTATTCGTTACAAGAAGTTGTTGGCGGCTTCCAAAAAAAGACATTTGCTCTCTTATAGTGCAATTAGTTTGCTCCCTCTCAATAACTAATTAATGTTATATATAAAAAAAAAGGAAACGTATAGCCCTCCACATTTCACCCTCCTCCCTTCCTCGAGAAAGCTCCTGGTGAAGCTAATGTATTGATCTACTAGACTTAATAAAATGTAATGATAGGCCTTTGCAAATAGAAAAAATGTGCATAAATTGTTCCTGAATATTAATTTATTAAACTCTTGAAGGGTCTATATGCAGAAACACCAGAAGCCGTAATCTGTTGAAGATACAGATTTTCTAGTCCTCGAGCAAATTCAAATTAATATGTTACACATTAATTATACTTTGAAAAATTATAACGTCAAACTAGAGTTTGACCAGTGTGGCAAACGAGTTAATAATTCTTTTCCAAACGATATGCAGCAACTATCAACTTTCTAGGAAATTTCCACCCATGAGGTTCCATCTGTTTTTTTTGTTTTTTTTTTGCCGATGAATGTTCGGCCTGAATAGAGGAATTGTAATAAAAGTACTAAAAGGTCATCAACGTGGCTTCCAATCGGACTTGTCTACCTTATAGTTAGACTCGGTCACGCAGTCTAGATTTGGCTGACTTAACACTCTGTATGTTCCAACATATTTTTGTCAATGTCGTCAGAACATATATATATATTTGTTATTTGATCAATGTTAGAGTACTTTAACCTGACATAACAAAAGTGTCATGGGCTTTCACGCTAAAACTATTCATCCACTTTCAAGCTTTTCAATTCTCAGACATTCCTCACATTTCCAAGCAAATCTTCTTTTTTTTAAACAGGTGTCGCCAACTCTTTTCGAACTGGCCAGGTCCTCGAGAACACTGTATCCTCTTTTCGTTCCCATTCTAAGTGTTCTCCTAAGTGAGAAAATCCGCTATGTTGTCATGCACATTTTCACTGACTGTAATAACGTGAAGCGATACCTGACGAAGATTGAGCGAGACATCAGTCATGTACAACCTGCACAATACTGCCTTTCAAATCTCACCCTGCTCTCTCCTCCTCTCAATGGGGGTCTAGAACTATGTAACATTCCACATTGAATTGTAAACCAGCCAACAGAGATTTCAACTTTTTTTTTACTGTGCAGCGATATACGAGACGGCACATTTGTAAGTGTTCTATACCTTCCCCATGGGGGCCGACTTGCCAACCTTTTCCACGCATTTTTAAAAACATTCTATTATTGCCGAATACTGTGTCGTAGTCACTTTTAATTGAACAAAAATAATATAAAAAGTTTCCTTTGAAGAACTGTCACCATGACATAATCTCTTTCAACAATTAAACTCAGTTTATCGGTTCGTTGGTTCTCGTCACCATCAGTGAACTTTATTAAAGACATCGTTTAGAAGTAAACTGGAAATTTAAAGGGGAATAAAGTAATACGATCTCATCATCTATTGAAATGCATTGATCCTAGAACCTAAAGAGTTCGTCCACTTATTCTGTGCCTGCCCAAGTGGAATCTTTGACGTGTTTGGTATTCCACTTCCCTTACTTGGATCAAGCTAAACCTTTGTGCAATTATACACTGTCAATGACAAAATAGGAATCAATTTAAAAAAGTAACGAATTAGTTAATCAATTAGTCGTTATTAATTAATTTTATTTTGTATAGAAAATGTACTAAGCTAAGCAGAGATAAGCCTTTTGTAGAGAATTAGGTCGTTCTATGTAAAAACTAAAAATACCATTGATTATAAAGCTTCTGTTTTATAAGTACTTCAACAGTTCAGTGGCTAAACATGTCGACTTCCAATTCGTACGTCTCTATTTTCTATTTTTATCTCATGCCTTTCGTCTCAAGGACATATGTACACAAAGCATTCAGAGTATTATACAAAATGTCTTGTGTTGTTATATGTTAATACATCTCCAAATGAACGTCATCGCTTGCATTAGTTCAGAGTACTTCAGAGTACTTCAGAGTACTTCAAACCTCTTGATTGGTAGGAATCATAGTACTAAGAAATCACTGGACTAGAAGAATAGCTTGGACATAAACACATGTGCATACACGTACGACTCTTTAATGCAATGACTTTAATTAATTTAGTTAACTCCAATCTAGTGAATCAAACCTTACAGGGAAGATAATATACAAACTGTTTTTACAGAGAAGCTCCATCACTCTATGGCACGCCGTGAATCCCAGGTAGTGAACATTTTTTAAAAAGAATTTTTTTAGTTTGGAAGGGACACAATTCTCTGCTTTGATTTTTGTGGAGTTTTATTAAATTAATTATCGAAACAAAAAGTAAAAAAAAAAAAAGAAAGATGTCTTGTTAATGTTTACAAGTAGGTGGAGCCGAGGAGGACATTATCTTTTCTTATGTTATCAATTATAAACGGTCAGAGGTCTTTTAGATAAATAAGATCAAAGCTAATGTTTAACATGTGAGCTTTTAAAGACTACATGTAGAATGTAGGCAAACTTCTGTAAATACCGTCAGACATGTCATTATATGTAAACATAGCTGGTCATTTTGCGCCAATAGGCTAAACGAATGAGCAGCTGAATTCCTAAGTAGAAAATATCGGAAACCTGAAATAAATCATACAAATAAAATTAAACTGTGACGTAAATAACTTCAATCAGGGCCGATCTAAAGAAGAGCAGGTGGGGCTACAGCCCCGGGGTTAAAAAAAAAGGGGGTTTCCACAATAAAGATTTTTAAAAAGTGTTGTTTTTTGTAACATTTTTAAAAAGGAAAGCTAGATTAAATTTACAAAATCTATATTTATTTTCTTATAAAATATAGCATAATAAATTTTTGAAATTTCACTCATAAGAGTATCTTTATAAAACCTTTCGAAAAAAAAGTAGGGGCCTCTACAAGAAAACCTGCTCCGGGGGCTCCACATAATTAGATCCGGCCCTGACTTCAATATTGGTATTTGAATCCTAGATTTATATTTAGATTTCCTCCCAATAATTTTTCCCAGTCCTTAGTCTCAATTCGGAAGGTCATAGACATAATGTGAACGACAAGGCTCACTCGAATGCGATTCAGGTTCGTCATACAAATGCATCCACACAGACAATGAAATAATGGCGTGAATGTCCTTTGAAACACATTGTGTAATATAAATAGGAACAACTGTTTGTACAAATACGACTATCTGTTTAATAGCATAAAATGTGATCAACTAAAGAAGGATTGTTACGCTAGAAAGCACACACTCAGTAATGGAATCCCACTCCCCCTGATTTATCTCATTTCCTTTTGGTTATCACACCCTAACTTTAGCTTTGAAAAGTTACCCCAAACAAAAACACATTGTAACCTTATTATAGTTTTATTTTTTGTTTAAAAAGGAGAGGGGGATTGACCGTTGAGCAGAGTGCTTAGTCATCAGTGTTCAAACTAAAGAGTGGAAATAGTGTTCTGCACTCTGGTGAGCTCAAGTTGAACGTGAGTGGAAACATTTCGGATACCATCAATAATGGATGTTGAAACTAGAAGGACAGGGTAGGGCTTACGTTTAGAGTTGATCTGGTAGGGCTCATTCATGGGATCACTTAACTCTACAATGGATAAGATGCAGAAGTGCAAATCAAACTGGACACGAGGAGTTAATCAAACTGGACAGGTTACCAAAAGCTGACCAGACAGGTAGGAACACACACAGATACGCACTATCTCAACATACACACACACACAGATACATATTACCTCAACACACACAGACAGATACATATTAACTCAACACACACAGACAGATATATATTACCTCAACACACACACATATATATATATATAATGCCTAAACACACACCCACACAGATACAATTTCCCCGTCCACTTTACAAGTTGTGAACCAAATAGAAAGATCATGTAAAATTATATTCAAGTGGAAACTTGTTTTTCTTTGTCTCCGAAACACCACGGAGCCATCCCCATGACAACTGGAAGTACTTTGATGTTTCTTCAACTGCAATGAGAAATGTGTGTACCTTGGCAGCAATCTAGACAGTGTCTATTGGGAAGTAAACGTCCTTTCCTTGTGTGCCTGTAATCCTAGATTCAATCAGGAAAATAAACCAGGAAAAAAAAAGTGAAATTTAAACGCATAGAACTTAAGCAATGTAGCAATGTCCACCAAATAGTGTCGCTAAGTGGTTGCGAGGAGTATTGACAACACTGAGGGAATCACCCATTAGGGAATGACACCTATGTATAAAAAAATTTTTTTTTTTCCGACGCAGTCACTTTTTTAAACAAACTTTGACTAGCTATAGATATAGCAACTTGCTTCACAGTAGGTTTCAATTTTATTTAACAACTACAAATGTTTGTTGAAATGTTGTCCACATATTCACATCGTTAGATCCTATTGTGTATCAACTGATGTCAGGTTTGCTTTATCAACGTACATCACTTATGTACACACACGCGCACACGCACGCACGCACGCACACACACACATACACACGCACACACACACACATACATACATACATACATACATACATACATACAATTGACATACATACATACATACATGCATACATACATACATACATACATACATACATACATACATACATACATACATACATACATACATACATACAATTGACATACATACATACATACATACATACATACATACATACACACACACACACACACACATACGGGTACATACATACATACATACATACATACATACATACATACATACATACATACATACATACATACATACATACATACAATTGACATACATACATACAAACATACATACAATTGACATACATACATACATACATACATACATACAATTGACATACATACATACAATTGACATACATACATACATACATGCATACATACATACATACATACATACATACATACATACATACATACATACATACATACATACATACATACATACATACAATTGACATACATACATACATACATACATACATACATACATACATACATATACACACACACACACACATACGGGTACATACATACATACATACATACATACAATTGACATACATACATACAAACATACATACAATTGACATACATACATACATACATACATACATACAATTGACATACATACATACAATTGACATACATACATACAATTGACATACATACATACATACATACATACATACATACATATATATATATATATATATATATATATATATATATTTGATTATAAGACTGTTTACATGCCAAGAACTTCGATCTCGAAGGTTTTGTAGTGTGGACTTTAGTGTCGTGGACTTTAATGTTGTGAACCCTAAATTGTGGGCTAGGCTTATCCATCACTTTCTATGCTGCTTTTTTTTTAATAATTAAAAGTGAGTCATTTTTGCAAATGTTTTTCAAAGAAGTTAATGAGCTCTGCGTTTACTCCTCTCATCTTTTGTTGTCTTGAGATGAAGAATCCCAAAACGGAGAAAGCATATTCTAATATTGGCCTAACTAAAGTTAAATAGCATTTTAGGTTTCTGTTTTTGTTTGATTTATAAAAATTTCTTTTAACAAACCCTCATGTTTTGCTTGATTTTTAAAAAAATAATTTCATCAATATGTGGCTATGGTGATAAGTTTTCATTCATTATTACACCTAGATATTTTGAGTTTTTAGTCTGTGCAACTGGTTTACCATGAATAGAATAAGTAGTTCTTAATTGGTTTTTTTTTTTGTTCTTTTTTTTTGTTACTCTTAATAAATGGCATTTTTCTGTGTAGAAAGACATGCTCCAATTTTGGTTTCCATTTCTGTAATTCTTCTAAATCTTTTTGTAACATGTTTTTATTGTTCTATATTTTATGCAATCGTCAGCAAATAATTTGACTTTTATTCTTCAAACAATGCAATTCGATAGGTCATTTATGTAATAAGAAATAGAAGTGGACTTTCATTGAGGTAGCCTACATCTGAGTTTACTGTTATTGGTGTTGATTTGGAGCCATTTATTAGTACAGTTTGTTCTCTTCCTATTAGGATATCCTGAATTCGTTGATGTAATGAACCATTCATGCCAAAGTATTTTAGTTTTTTTGTTTTTGTTTTTTTCTTTTTAAAGCAGGCAATTGTGTTGAACTTTGTCAAATGCCTTAGAAAAGTTTAATAAAATTGCATCTATTTGCTCACTATTATCTAATCCCTTTGATACACAGAAACAGATGACCTTTAAATCATCTGCTCTATAGATCGCAAGGTCTGAAAGGTTTGTCTTTTTTAACTAAAGTAGTTGACATGGACGAAAAGAAGTGTCGAAAAATGTTATTTGGAGGGGGAGAAAGTGATAGAAAGCTGGGAGGGGGCACTTGGTGATACCAACCGTAACGACAGCGCTAAATACTGTCGGTACAAGACCAATCCATGTGAATGTAGCCTCAAACCACCTTACTTAATTATATTTCTCAGATTGATTAAATATGATATCTTAGTGACTTTACTTTGTACAAAAATTATAGTTTGTTTGGCGGCCATCTTGGATAGTTTCCATGACAACCAGTAAAGTTATAAAGTCAAAAAATTATATTTTTTCAATTGTTTAATTAAGTGCTATTAAGATAATATAAAATATTTAGTCTAAATGGAGAACTTTTTGTTCCCTTTTTTCTGACTCGTATATACCCTTAAATATAAAATATTAGTGACTTTTTCTTTGTACAAAAATATGATACGCTTGTAAAATAAGTAGAAAACTAACGAGAAGCTTTGTCTTTAACATTTCTGTCGTCTTTGGATCACAGGCTACAGAGTATGTTGACGTCTGAGATGTTTAATTTAAAAATACAATGACAAACATGTCAAAGTCTATGAGCGCAATGGAGTTCAATTTCCAGTCCTGGATGAAGACATGTAGAGTCGATATTGTTTCAATATTCTGGGAAGGGAGCTTTTGGATGAGCCGCCTTAGACTGCATTATTCAATAGTTGTGCTTGACTGGCTGGCTTAAAAGTCCCGATCCAAAAGGGGTGAAAAGTTATGCACATTTAGACTTTCTATCATTCTGCTCAGTAGCATTAATATGTCAATTGTCGTTAATGTCATTAATCCTAAATGCGTATTTCTCTACAACTCTACACATTTTTCTACTAACTCAACACATTTTTAAAAATCTAATAAAAAAATTCTTTACAAAAGCGCTAAAGGAAGACGTGTCATTTAAATGCAATCTCGTCTGCTGCCCGACTGTATGAAATGTGCAGCGACAGGTCAGCCAAATGTCAGACTCGTGTTTATAAAATGTCAAACATAAAACATACAGGTTTGGGTTACGCAAAGGGATCCTTCTTTGTGGTCACATGACAGCCATATGTCACGTGGTATCTTTCTTGTGGTCACATGACAGCCACATGTCACGTGACACTTGAGTTTTATTTAGTATCAATCTAACGAAACCGGCGTTAAGTTAGCTGGTGCCTCAAGCCAAAAACCATCGCATTTAGTGCTCCCCCCCCCAACACTTTGTTGAAGGCCTATCTGTGACGATGTACCATATAATAAGTATCACAAGTGAAATTGGTAAGCATGTCTACTTTGTATGGTCAAGAGCTTTAAACATACAATGTGACCAAAACAACGATCTACTTGCATGACTTGCTCAACAAATTGAATCTCAGTACCTAAACCTGTATGACCCTAAAAACTGACAGAGCAGTCTTCAGCATTCCAACTTCTCCTTTGAGCTCCTCAATCAGCATTCCAACTCCTCCTTTGAGCTCCTCAATCAGCATTCCAACTCCTCCTTTGAGCTCTTCAATCAGCATTCCAACTCCTCCTTTGAGCTCCTCAATCAGCATTCCAACTCCTCCTTTGAGCTCCTCAATCAGCATTCCAACTCCTCCTTTGAGCTCCTCAATCAGCATTCCAACTCCTCCTTTGAGCTCTTCAATCAGCATTCCAACTCCTCCTTTGAGCTCCTCAATCAGCATTCCAACTCCTCCTTTGAGCTCCTCAATCAGCATTCCAACTCCTCCTTTGAGCTCCTCAATCAGCATTCCAACTCCTCCTTTGAGCTCCTCAATCAGCATTCCAACTCCTCCTTTGAGCTCCTCAATCAGCATTCCAACTCCTCCTTCGAGCTCCTCAATCAGCATTCCAACTCCTCCTTTGAGCTCCTCAATCAGCATTCCAACTCCTCCTTTGAGCTCCTCAATCAGCATTCCAACTCCTCCTTTGAGCTCCTCAATCAGCATTCCAACTCCTCCTTTGAGCTCCTCAATCAGCATTCCAACTTCTCCTTTGAGCTCCTCAATCAGCATTCCAACTCCTCCTTTGAGCTCCTCAATCAGCATTCCAACTCCTCCTTTGAGCTCTTCAATCAGCATTCCAACTCCTCCTTTGAGCTCCTCAATCAGCATTCCAACTCCTCCTTTGAGCTTCTCAATCAGCATTCCAACTCCTCCTTTGAGCTTCTCAATCAGCATTCCAACTCCTCCTTTGAGCTCTTCAATCAGCATTCCAACTCCTCCTTTGAGCTCCTCAATCAGCATTCCAACTCCTCCTTTGAGCTCTTCAATCAGCATTCCAACTCCTCCTTTGAGCTCTTCAATCAGCATTCCAACTCCTCCTTTGAGCTCTTCAATCAGCATTCCAACTCCTCCTTTGAGCTCTTCAATCAGCATTCCAACTCCTCCTTTGAGCTCCTCAATCAGCATTCCAACTCCTCCTTTGAGCTCCTCAATCAGCATTCCAACTCCTCCTTTGAGCTCCTCAACCAGCATTCCAACTCCTCCTAGGAGCTCTTCAATCAGCATTCCAACTCCTCCTTTGAGCTCCTCAATCAGCATTCCAACTCCTCCTTTGAGCTCCTCAATCAGCATTCCAACTCCTCCTTTGAGCTCCTCAATCAGCATTCCAACTCCTCCTTTGAGCTCCTCAATCAGCATTCCAACTCCTCCTTTGAGCTCTTTAATCAGCATTCCAACTCCTCCTTTGAGCTCCTCAATCAGCATTCCAACTCCTCCTTTGAGCTCCTCAATCAGCATTCCAACTCCTCCTTTGAGCTCCTCAATCAGCATTCCAACTCCTCCTTTGAGCTCCTCAATCAGCATTCCAACTTCTCCTTTGAGCTCCTCAATCAGCATTCCAACTCCTCCTTTGAGCTCCTCAATCAGCATTCCAACTCCTCCTTTGAGCTCCTCAATCAGCATTCCAACTCCTCCTTTGAGCTCCTCAATCAAATATTTCTTTACCACTCGAGTTTCTGACCTTCTTCTTCTTCTTCGTTCTCATTGTTATGTTGGAGTGTTCAGACGACTAGACCAATACATGAGATGAACTGCGCAGTGGTTTCCAGATCAGGGAGCTCTCCATAGAGTTTTCTTTCTATTGGGATGTTTTGGGGCCAATGTCTTATACGGGCCTCTTGGTATAGAGAGCAGTTTTGAAGGACGTGGTCGGCATTCTCTGGTGATTCTCCACATGGGAAGATTTCACTGGTTCCAATTTTGAGCTTTCGTTACATGTGTTGTCGCATTCTGTTGTGTCCGGTCCTGAGTCGAAAGATTAGACATTGGTCTTGTCGGAATAGCTTATAGTGATTTGTGATTTGTATGAGAGCTCGTCCATTTCTCATTTATTTTATTTACAATTAATTTCTTCAATTCTTCTAGATAGAGTGCAGAGTTTATTAGTGAGTTAGTTCTCCCACTCTTGGCGAGTGTGTCAGCCTTCTCATTTCCTTCTAGTTGTATATGAGCTGGGATCCATTGAATTACAGTTTTTGTTGCTGTTGTTGTTGAGCTTTGTAAGTGCTTTTCTGAGGTTTTTAATATAAGACGAATAAGAGTTTCTGAACAATATGCCGGCTTCAAGATATACATTAATTACAAAACAATGGGTTGTGAGGTGGAAACAATAACAAAGTTAATTATCTGCATTTCAATCATTGAATAAGTATTCTTTTCAATCATTCAAGTAGTTTTCATTTCTAACATTGGATTTCATCAATGGAATAGTTCCCATTTCAATCATTGCTTCCATCGTCATTGTAAATGAACTAAAGTAAAGTGTAATAAAAGGTAAAAGACCTTGACCAACGACTTGACCATTTGGCCTTAACTTAGACAGAGTTTTAAGTCTCTGCTAACATGAACGGCTAGGTCGAGACATGGATACACCTAGGACGTAATATTTAAAAAAAAAAAAAGAAGAAAGTAACAATATTACAAGTGATCGATTCAAATGTGCAGAGGCGTTGCTTACAGAATAATATCTCCCCTATTCAGGGGTTTATTCTAGCGCGTCCTTTTTCTTAAAATTATTTTAAAAGAACAATTTTGGAACAACCGAATTAAAGGCTTCTTTCATTATATTCGTTTGGAATAAATTATTTACTAGTCTATTTACTGAGTTTGTGTGAAATAAAAAAAAAAGAAGATAAAATAAATAAGTAGATCTTTGTAAATCTAACAATATATGTCAAGAGTTTCACTAGACCTCGTACCAGCCCCTGGCATACAAATATTTGCAAGAACTTTTACCAAATACCATGACACAATAGAAAGAAAGCAGGTGACTTTATTATATGCACACACGAAATGACACTATATGCTCATATTTACATTATAAAGACTCAGTGGGATTATATGTTCAAGAGATCTCTTCTAGTTCTATAGAAATACCCACAAGAGAAGAACATAGAAGAAAATATTGTTTAATTTTGTCTTTTTTTTTAAAAGCTGACTAGAGTCTATGATTATAATGAAACTTTTTGTATACTTTTTGTTTTGGCTCTTTCCAAAGAAAAACAAAGGAGAAAGAACTGAATCTCTTGTAAAAAAAAAAGCGATGATCTCCCTTAATTGAGGATTTGTTAAGAAGAAGAAACATTGATAATCAGTTTTGGATTTTAAATGTCGCCTGTTTTATAATTTTGAGCGGCCGCCGAAAAGCCGCTATTAGTTTTGTTTGGTCCATCTGTCTGTCTGTTTGTCAAACTATTTTTGTAACCTTTCTTTTTCTTTTATTATTTCAGAGAAATTTATTTTGATCTCGACAAGAGTGAAATAGAAAATACATACATTTGTAAAAGATCTAAGTAAAAGTGTTTACTTTTTATAAGTTGTAGAACAACATACTAGAAAGATTGACAAACTCTAAATTTCCAACCAATAGTATCATTACAATTGCATATATGCTGTTTTTAAAAACAAATCGGGCTGACAAGAAATGCTGAACTAGAGCAGAAAAAATGTCATTTTCCTATGGGGTTACTGAGAAATGAGAACAGATGAGTACTCATACTTCTCTTGTCCTAGTAGGGAATTGACAAAGTAAAGACTCGAGTGCCACAACTATAGAGCCCGTTTCCCAAAGTGTAGCAGCTCTCTCCAGCAAGCCATATGGATATGTTCATTCAGCCATGAAGGCAATACAAGTTTTGGAGGACTCGGGTCAGAATCTGTAACTTCAGTGAAAGGATAACATCATGAGAGGGAAATATCAACCACCCCATGGGTAAGTGTGTGTGTGTTTTGTAATGTAATCTGATTCTATTCTTTTTACAAAGCTTCTATCAACTCACTCTCTCTGTCTCTCTGTCTATTTGTCTGTCTGTCTCTATGTTTATTTGTCTGTCTGTCTCTATGTCTATTTGTCTGTCTGTCTCTATGTCTATTTGTCTGTCTGTCTCTGTCTATTTGTCTGTCTGTCTCTATGTCTATTTGTCTGTCTGTCTCTATGTCTATTTGTCTGTCTGTCTCTATGTCTATTTGTCTGTCTGTCTCTATGTCTATTTGTCTGTCTGTCTCTATGTCTGTCTGTCTTTATGTCTATTTGTCTGTCTGTCTCTATGTCTATTTGTCTGTCTGTCTCTATGTCTATTTGTCTGTCTGTCTCTATGTCTGTTTGTCTCAATGTCTATTTGTCTGTCTGTCTCTATGTCTATTTGTCTGTCTGTCTCTATGTCTATTTGTCTGTCTGTCTCTGTCTATTTGTCTGTCTGTCTCTATGTCTATTTGTCTGTCTGTCTCTATGTCTATTTGTCTGTCTGTCTCTATGTCTATTTGTCTGTCTGTCTCTATGTCTATTTGTCTGTCTGTCTCTATGTCTATTTGTCTGTCTGTCTCTATGTCTGTCTGTCTTTATGTCTATTTGTCTGTCTGTCTCTATGTCTATTTGTCTGTCTGTCTCTATGTCTATTTGTCTGTCTGTCTCTATGTCTGTTTGTCTCAATGTCTATTTGTCTGTCTGTCTCTATGTCTATTTGTCTGTCTGTCTCTATGTCTATTTGTCTGGTACAAAGTTTGAACATGTTATTTCTCCCACTTCCCCTTCTCGGATCAAGTTGAAACTTCGCCACAATTACCCATCGTATCTGACACGACATTAACCAATTATTTAATTATGGTGATTAATTATTTTGTTTGATATCGAAATAAGGGGAATAAATGCTATGGATATACGTATGTATTTAATCCCCTTATTACGTTTTGACACGTTTTTCAACTTCTTCCCATTTATGTATCAAGTTGAAATTTTGCAAAATTATTCCTAGTGATGACAAGACACGAATCAATAAAAAATCAAACAGTTTTTAGTTAATCAATTAGTACTAATAAATTAATTTTGTTTTATATAACAGAAAGGGAGCTAAACCCTACCATTTTCTGAAAAATTGCAGTAAATAGCAGTTCATTCCCTTAGATAAGCTTTTTTTTTTTTTTTAATTTTTCCCTATTGCTTGTTTATAGTGTGTCGTAATGAATAAGAGCTTGCCATTAGTGAGTTGCTTTGCGTTCATATATAAATCTTCCTACTTCGTCTAGATCGTAAATCTACCCACTTTAATAGTAATAATGGCAATGTCTTCGATTCCAAAGATTACAGATAAGTGCAGATAAATGTACCAACTTTATCTAGATTCTAAATCTATCCACTTTACATTGACTCTAAATCTCCCTACTTTATGTAGATTCTAAATCTACCTACTTTATGTAGATTCAAAAATCTATCCACTTTATCTAGATTTATAACCTTTTAAAAAGGTTATAAATCTACATTCTTTAGTTTATAAATGCACCCACTTTATCTAAATTATAAATCAATCCACATGAGCTGGACTATAAAACTATATATTATCAAGACAAATGTTATCTAAATTATAAATGTATAGCTTGATTTAGATTACCAATATATACCATGTCTAGACAACTAAGAGAATAACTTTGGTGGCAACAATAATTGTGAAAGTCATTTGCCATTCTTTTCTGTTATCAACTTTATCCCACACACTTGGAGCATATTATTAATTGCTTAATAATTAATTTTTGACAGTAACATTTCTCCAACTTTTTTTTTGTCTGGACCATGGCATCCAAAAGTTTTCGGCATGACATCATGTCTTTGTAATTGATCTGAACATGGAGTCTCAGGTCTTGAAGTGGCTGATTTCTAATGCAGATGATTCCGCTGAAAAAGCAGTCGTGGTGCCAGACTAAATAAAGGATATCTCTGCAACATCAGATCCCAGAAAATGTGTATTGAACTTATTTTTCCCTCTCTCCTCTCTTGTTGACATTCTCTCTGCCTTCTACTGGGTCATACTCTCTCCTCTCTTGTTGACATTTTCTCTGCCTTCTACTGGGTCATACTCTCTCCTCTCTTGTTGACATTCTCTCTGCCTTCTACTGGGTCATACTCTCTCCTCTCTTGTTGACATTCTCTCTGCCTTCTACTGGGTCATACTCTCTCCTCTCTTGTTGACATTCCCTCTGCCTTCTACTGGGTCATACTCTCTCCTCTCTTGTTGACATTCTCTCTGCCTTCTACTGGGTCATACTCTCTCCTCTCTTGTTGACATTCTCTCTGCCTTCTACTGGGTCATACTCTCTCCTCTCTTGTTGACATTCTCTCTGCCTTCTACTGGGTCATACTCTCTCCTCTCTTGTTGACATTCTCTCTGCCTTCTACTGGGTCATACTCTCTCCTCTCTTGTTGACATTCCCTCTGCCTTCTACTGGGTCATAACAACCAAGTCAACTAGGGTCAATCACTTTTGGAAATGATTTATTTTAGGAATACACACCCAGCATATAGTTGAACAGCTCAGCAGATCTCTCTTTCCTTTCCTAGTTGGTTTTTATGGAATTATTTTAGAAACTTACATTTTTTGTTTGTTCCACATTTTATTTGAATTGAATGCGTTCTCTCTCTCTCTCTCTCTCACACACACACACACACACACACCCACACCCACACCCACACACCCACCCACACACACACACACACACACACACACACACACATATATATATATATACATATATATATATATATATATATATATATATATATATATATATATATATATATATATATATATATATATATACTACCTACACACGCCAATGTCATAAGAGTATTTAAATATATATATTCTAATTTAATCTTTGCTTTATCACCTCAAGTCGTTTGGAATGTTTAGCTACAAAGTACATGTAAAATATTTATAATATATATATATATATATCTAGGTTACTAGTAACGTACTTTGGCCTGTGTATCCTTCACCTCTCCCCTCCCCCCCCCCCCCCGGCCTAATGATATTAAAACATTGTTCTAAATAGATTCTCTGACTATTCGTTGGTTTTTCAGTTCTATATCTAGAATTTCTAGACCTTATGACGCAAATTTCCACATGTCTATATAGTTATTGTTTATGGTGACGTGGACACTATTGTGGTCATACCGAATTCGCATTTACTTGAATCAATAAATGATCTTATCATTAATAAAGTATCTACAATCGCGAGTTTAGGCACAAGGAGGGCGATTAAGAAATATGTATTCTAGATAGTTGAAACAAGGTGTTGTTTTGTAAAGTAGTTAGAAGAAGTAAAGTTTTTTTTTCTCAACCCTAACCTATATAACATATAATTTAATGTTTAGATCTAGATCTAGTAACTGAACATCGAAAAAAGAGCAGTCTCGTCTCAGATGATTGTTTTGCAATTTTTAGATACCTAAATGTACAAAGAGCTAAGTGATCCAATTATTTACATGTTCATAAGACGACTAAATATCTAGGTATACGCATATTTCGTCTTAATGGAAACTAACAGGAAAAGGCTTTATTTCATGAATTTGCGAGAATATATAGCTCTATGATTAATACATAACAATCTATATTTATAGGTCACTGAGTTGATCAATCGCGGATAAGAATTCGATTATTATATTCTATGCACCTTTGCGCATCATATCAACAAGGTCAACATTTATTTTCATATTCTCAGTTTTCCTCCGAGTTTTTTTTTTTTTTTTCGAGATGGAACAGGAGCACTTGGTGCATCCATTGAAAGAAATTTTAATTGCGGCGACCAAGATGTCACAAGATTGGAAAAGTGTTTACACATAGAAGCGAGTGTGTGTGTGTGTGTGCGTACATTAATTTGCATTATGTGAATTGAGATTAATTGGAAATAAAAAGTCTATTCAGAAACAGAAAAAAAATGGTTCAGAGACATTTCATTAGTATATTTTTTTGAAAAAAAAAACAAAAAACAACAACTCTTTTCTATTTATAGAACGAATGAATGATTTTATCATTTAGACCAGTGTTTCTCAAACTTTTACCTTAACGGAACAGTTCGTACATTCTGAGTATTTAGCGGAACAAGTTGCATTTGCTTATTTTTTTTTTTTAGAGATGTTAATTCACTTGGTGGCCTACTTGTTAATTATTCGTGGAACATCAATTAAGGCATCGCGGAACACTAGGGTCCCATGATTGACTGTCCCATGATTGACTGTCCCATGATTGACTGTCCCATGATTGACTGTCCCATGATTGACTGTCCCATGATTGACTGTCCCATGATCGACTGTCCCATGATTGACTGTCCCATGATCGACTGTCCCATGATTGACTGTCCCATGATTGACTGTCCCATGATTGTCTGTCCCATGATTGATGAGCGTTGCCTTACGATGTATTGCCAGATGTTCTATAGGTCACCCTTGTAACTCCGCTCCTACTGCATATCTCCCCTAAGACTTGCTACACTTCATCAGCTTTTAGGCTTGTCAATTATTTGTAAAAAGAGAAACAAATCAAATAAAGACTTAAATCTTAAAAAATATTTTCCTTTATCATCCGAGTTCTGTGGGATCTTAAACATAATACGCATGACAAATACATTAATGTCTTATAGAATAAGAATATATTATATAATCAAATTCTGTTTGATATGTATAAACAATTGATTTAGTAACACAAAATTTATAGATACTTGTGAAATGTTCCTTTCTACAGTCACATATTTGACATTTAAACACTATTATGATGACGTTTAATAATAAAATGGTACACTTTTGTATCAGTACTGGCTTTGTTAATAGCGAATGGGATTTTCATTCTGCACAGTTGTAGTTATACTCAAGGCTTGAAATGTGTCACCTCTTATCAAAATTAAATTTGAAGTAGAAAAGTTTTAATTGTACTGTCTCCTTTTTAAATTTTTTTTTTACACATTTCAGAACTCTTTACAATCTATTTCAGAACTCTTTACAATCTATTTCAGAACTCTTTACAATCTATTTCAGAACTCTTTACAATCTATTTCAGAACTCTTTACAATCTATTTCAGAGATCTTTACAATCTATTTCAGAACTCTTTACAATCTATTTCAGAACTCTTTACAATCTATTTCAGAACTCTTTACAATCTATTTCAGAACTCTTTACAATCTATTTCAGAACTCTTTACAATCTATTTCAGAGCTCTTTACAATCTATTTCAGAGCTCTTTACAATCTATTTCAGAACTCTTTACAATCTATTTCAGAACTCTTTACAATCTATTTCAGAACTCTTTACAATCTATTTCAGAACTCTTTACAATCTATTTCAGAACTCTTTACAATCTATTTCAGAACTCTTTACAATCTATTTCAGAACTCTTTACAATCTATTTCAGAGATCTTTACAATCTGTTTCAGAACTCTTTACAATCTATTTCAGAGATCTTTACAATCTATTTCAGAACTCTTTACAATCTATTTCAGAACTCTTTACAATCTATTTCAGAACTCTTTACAATCTATTTCAGAGATCTTTACAATCTATTTCAGAACTCTTTACAATCTATTTCAGAGCTCTTTACAATCTATTTCAGAGATCTTTACAATCTGTTTCAGAACTCTTTACAATCTATTTCAGAGATCTTTACAATCTATTTCAGAACTCTTTACAATCTATTTCAGAGATCTTTACAATCTATTTCAGAGCTCTTTACAATCTATTTCAGAACTCTTTACAATCTATTTCAGAACTCTTTACAATCTATTTAAGAACTCTTTACAATCTATTTCAGAGATCTTTACAATCTGTTTCAGAACTCTTTACAATCTATTTCAGAACTCTTTACAATCTATTTCAGAACTCTTTACAATCTATTTCAGAACTCTTTACAATCTATTTCAGAACTCTTTACAATCTATTTCAGAACTCTTTACAATCTGTTTCAGAACTTTTTACAATCTATTTCAGAGATCTTTACAATCTATTTCAGAGATCTTTACAATCTATTTCAGAACTCTTTACAATCTATTTCAGAACTCTTTACAATCTATTTCAGAACTCTTTACAATCTATTTCAGAGCTCTTTACAATCTATTTCAGAACTCTTTACAATCTATTTCAGAACTCTTTACAATCTATTTCAGAACTCTTTACAATCTATTTCAGAGATCTTTACAATCTGTTTCAGAACTCTTTACAATCTATTTCAGAGATCTTTACAATCTGTTTCAGAACTCTTTACAATCTATTTCAGAGATCTTTACAATCTATTTCAGAACTCTTTACAATCTATTTCAGAACTCTTTACAATCTATTTCAGAACTCTTTACAATCTATTTCAGAACTCTTTACAATCTATTTCAGAGATCTTTACAATCTATTTCAGAACTCTTTACAATCTATTTCAGAACTCTTTACAATCTATTTCAGAGATCTTTACAATCTGTTTCAGAACTCTTTACAATCTATTTCAGAACTCTTTACAATCTATTTCAGAACTCTTTACAATCTATTTCAGAGATCTTTACAATCTATTTCAGAACTCTTTACAATCTAAAAAAATAGATGAAGATTTCACCCCCTATTTTGGTCTTTTCCTTAGTGAATAAAACGGGCATGTTATTTTCTTTAAAAAAACTGAGAAGGAGAGCGAAAAAGAGTAGAGTAGGGAGAGAGGGGGGAAATGGCAGGAGAGGAAGAAGAAAAGAAAGAAAAGATAGAGAGTGTCAAGAGAGTGTCAAGAGAGTGTCAAGAGAAAAATCACGTCAGAGAAGGAAGAAAATGGGAGATAAGAAGATTGAGTGTTGGAGACACGACGGAGAGAGAGCGAGAGAGAGAGGGCGGAGAGAGCGGGAGAGAGCGAGAGAGAGAGGACGGAGAGAGCGGGAGAGAGCGAGAGAGAGAGAGGACGGAGAGAGCGGGAGAGAGCGAGAGAGAGAGAGGACGCCGAGAGCGGGAGAATGCGAGAGAGAGAGGACGGAGAGAGCGGGAGAGTGCGAGAGAGAGAGGGGGGGACGGAGAAAGCAGGAGAGAGCGAGAGAGAGAGAGAGGACGGAGAGAGCGGGAGAGTGCAAGAGAGAGAGAGGGGGGGGACGGAGAAAGCGGGAGAGAGCGAGAGAGAGAGAGGTGGGACGGAGACAGCGGGAGAGAGCGAGAGAGAGAGAGAGGGGGGACGGAGAGAGCGGGAGAGAGCGAGAGAGAGAGAGGGGGGACGGAGACAGCGGGAGAGAGCGAGAGAGAGAGAGGGGGACGGAGACAGCGGGAGAGAGCGAGAGAGAGAGAGGGGGACGGAGACAGCGGGAGAGAGCGAGAGAGAGAGAGAGAGAGGACGGAGACAGCGGGAGAGAGAGAGAGAGGACGGAGAGAGCGAGAGAGAGAGGACGGAGAGAGCGGGAGAGATCGAGAGAGAGAGAGAACGGAGACAGCGGGAGAGGGCGAGAGAGAGAGGACGGAGAGAGCGGGAGAGAGCGGGAGAGAGCGGGAGAGAGCGGGAGAGAGCGGGAGAGAGAGAGGACGGAGAGAGCGGGAGAGAGCGAGAGAGAGAGAGGACGGAGACAGCGGGAGAGAGCGAGAGAGAGAGAGGACGGAGACAGCGGGAGAGAGCGAGAGAGAGAGAGGACGGAGACAGCGGGAGAGAGCGAGAGAGAGAGGGGGGGACGGAGACAGCGGGAGAGAGCGAGAGAGAGAGAGGACGGAGACAGCGGGAGAGAGCGAGAGAGAGAGAGAGAGAGAGGACGGAGACAGCTGGAGAGAGCGAGAGAGAGAGGACGGAGACAGCGGGAGAGAGAGAGAGAGAGGACGGAGACAGCGGGAGAGAGCGAGAGAGAGAGGACGGAGACAGCTGGAGAGAGCGAGAGAGAGAGGACGGAGACAGCGGGAGAGAGAGAGAGGACGGAGACAGCGGGAGAGAGCGAGAGAGAGAGGACGGAGACAGAGGGAGAGAGAGAGAGAGAGAGAACGAAAGAGACGGAGAGAGCGGGAGAGATCGAGAGAGAGAGAGAACGGAGACAGCGGGAGAGGGCGAGAGAGAGAGGACGGAGAGAGCGAGAGAGAGAGGACGGAGAGAGCGGGAGAGATCGAGAGAGAGAGAGAACGGAGACAGCGGGAGAGGGCGAGAGAGAGAGGACGGAGAGAGCGGGAGAGAGCGGGAGAGAGCGGGAGAGAGCGAGAGAGAGAGAGAGAGAGAGAGAGGACGGAGACAGCTGGAGAGAGCGAGAGAGAGAGGACGGAGACAGCGGGAGAGAGCGAGAGAGAGAGAGACAGGACGGAGACAGCGGGAGAGAGCGAGAGAGAGAGAGGACGGAGACAGCGGGAGAGAGAGAGAGAGAGAGAACGAAAGAGAAAAGAGCATTGATGCGGGGAAGCAAGAGGAAGAAAAACTCACAATTTTAATATTTAGCGTTATTACACGGCTTGCAGGTCGCTTATGTGCAGCCTCATATTGTCGATATTACGATTCTGGTTTGAATCTTACTATGTCATTAAAGAACATAAAACAGGGCAGCAATGAAGCATGCGATTCTTTCAGAAACTTGTAAAAAAACGAACAAACTATAACCTTGACTATAAACGAGAAACAGTGGAAGAGTACCTGTCATTTAGATAGAGAGGCTTAGAGTCGGTCTGACAGAGGAAACAAACACATTGTTCTTAGAGGTAGGCATTTCATTACCACTAATTCCTCTAGTAACATCATTTGAATACAACATTGTCAAGTCTGTAGTCTAGCAAACTCATATCTTAAAAGACAGGGTCGGTCTTTGGTCTTCCAGTGCCCTAGGAAAGAATACATTTAGGATTGCATCTAGTAATGAAATAATAAATTTAGAATAGAAATATTCAGAAGATAGATATACAAGCAAACTGGGTGCCAGTTGGAGACTTTAAAGACAATGAGATTTTTTTAAAAAGTTGTATGTTGTTCTAACTAGTCTCATGCTTTGACACGGAGGCCTTCTTTCACATTGAACAAGCAAAACATTTAAAATACTTGAAAAGAAAAAGACCCTACCTCCTCTATACCTCCTCTATACCTGCTATATACAACGTATAGTGCCATTTGTTTTCTCTTAATAACTCAGGAATGGTACATTGAAAAAACAAAAACAATGGAACATTTTTACCCCCTTCCCCTTTTTGTCCCCGAGAAAGAATCCTGGTTAAGCGAATGTATACATCTTTATAATATTCAATCATAGGACTTTAATTTGCCACGAAGTTGAATAGAGGTATTGTAAAAACGTAACAATTGCTTTTACTTAACAGAAGAATTGAAGAAATGTGTTTATAATTTATCTGTTTATCTGAACTGTCAAGAATGCTCAAAGTGTTTATAATAAATTTTACGTAAAAACTCAGAATAAACTTTTTGTACATGAACCAGTACCTGGCCAAGTCATTAAAAATGCAATTAGTTATCAGACTTATTACAAAAATGTCTCCAACAGTGGTACTTTTTTTTAGTTTCTGTTGTTTTGTGTTTTGTGCTCGCCACCCAGACGGACTAAAACTGTTCAAGTACTTTAGGATGTGGATTAACACGTCAAAGTAAGAGACGGGAAGTCTCTTCGTGTCGAGATTAAAGTTTTCACAAGACGCAATAGTCTCAGTCTTGGAGGATTTAAGGTGGGGCTCCAGACTTCCGGTTTCGGCTTGAGCGACGTACAAAGAGCCATAATCCAAGCAAATTGTACTCTTTTTTTTTTTTTTTGAGTAACAAAACTTTTTTTTCCCTTTCTGACATTGTGTACAATATTATTACAATACGTTTATGTCGACGGGAAAAGGTTTGGAGCTAGATACAAGCTTTTACAGCCTCACGTATTTTAAATTTATATAAAAGTCTTCTTTCAAAAGCTTAATGTAGGGACACAAAACGGAAGCAACACTACAAGATACGTTTTTGAGACCGAGACCATCTATTCACAGGCCTACAATAAAAAAATTGTTTAAAAACTAAATGCTGAATCTTATGTAACTTTGGTCGCTGATTTCAGTAAAAATAAGTAAAAAATTCCATCACCCTCAGATTTTTGCCAAAATCAGCATTTGTCTTCTAAAAGGAGAAAATTGTCTTATACCGCTTCGCTAATAAAAAAATATTTTTTTTGCATGCCATTATATCATATTCATTATTTTTCATTTTATTATTATAATTTAAAAATATATTAAACACTAAGCAGTATAAAAAGTTAAAAATAGATTCGAAAAAATTTGCTAAGTTGACATTGAACTCAACGTATTACATCATGCATAACACAATTTTGATGTTGTACATTTTTCAAGTCGGATATCATCTGAGTCTGATGTCATCTTAGTTGATGATATCATCTGAGTCTGATGTCATCTTAGTTGATGATATCCTACTTGTAATAAGTATTTAAAAGACAGCTTATAAAGAAATCTAAGTTAATATAAGTTGAGCAAAAGTCTGAAGTACATATCGAGGAATAGTTGTTAAATTTCTTAGTCAAAATGGCTGCTAGAGGTTGTCGTGTTTCGCATGATAGTTTCTGCTATATATGTGGCAGTTTTGTAGTGAAAAGACAACAGCGAAATATTACAGATTTTGTAAAGAAAGTATATTTTGCTTATTTTGGTGTTAAATTAGTTGACCAAGACAAGTCATGGGCACCGCATAGAGTCTGGTCTAGTTGTGTAGAAGAACTTCGTCAATGGTTTCAAGGTAAAAAGAAATTTTTTCGTTTTGGTATTCCTATGATCTGGAGAGAAGCACGAAATCCTTCTGATGATTGTTAGTTTTGTACATGCAATGTGGAGGGTTACAATTTAAAAACAAAAAAGACATTTTCTATCCAAGTCTTCCAAGTGCTATTCGTCCTGTGCCTCATGGTCCAGATGTTCCTATACCCTCTGTTCCTGAATCACTAGACAACATTGTCATATCAGATGAAGAAAATAATATATCTGAAGAAGATTTTAGTATTCCTAGCAATGAGCCTCAACAATTTTCACAACAGGAGTTAAATGATTTAGTCAGGGATTTAAATTTATCAAAAGAATCTGCCAAGTTGCTGGGTTCTAGACTGAAAGAGAAAAATCTTCTGGCTGCAAACACATCTTTCTGTTGGTACAGAAACCGCGAAAAAGACTTCACTTCATTTTTTAGTCAGGATGAGGAATTAGTTTACTGTAACGATGTAGCAAAGTTGATGAACATGTTTAATATTGAATATGATTGCAGCAGCTGGCGGTTGTTTATTGATGCATCAAAAAGGAGTTTGAAGGGAGTGCTTCTTCATAATGGTAACAAGTTTGCATCACTACCAGTTGCTCACTCAGTCCGCTTAAAAGAGCGTTATGAAAATTTGGAAATGATATTGTCTAAAATCAAATACAATGAACATCAATGGACCGTTTGCGGAGATTTGAAAGTAATATCAATGCTATTAGGGCAACAAGGAGGGTACACAAAATATCCATGTTTTTTATGTGAGTGGGACAGTAGAGATAAAAACCAACATTGGGTTAAAAAAGAATGGCCAAGAAGAGAACTAGTGCCTGGTGTACAAAACTATTCTAAATGTAAATCTCATAGATCCGAAAAAAGTTCTTTTACCTCGACTTCACATTAAACTTGGAATTATGAAGCAGTTTGTTAAGGCATTGCCAAAAGATGGTCCTTGTGTTCAATACTTGGTAAAAAACTTCCCTAACTTATCTGAAGCAAAATTGAAAGAAGGAGTTTTTGTAGGTCCAGATATTCGTAAGATGATGAAAGATACTACATTTGAAGCTACAATGAATGTTGCAGAAAAAGAGGCTTGGTTATCATTTAAAGAAGTGGTAGCAAAATTTCTTGGGAATTATAAGGATCCAAATTTCAAAGACATTGTTGAAAGCATGCTCAGAAAACTAAAAACATTGGGTTGCTCGATGAGTTTGAAACTCCATTTTCTCAACTCCCACATTGATTTCGGAGCAGTAAGTGAAGAACAGGGTGAAAGGTTTCACCAGGAGGTCAAGGAAATGGAAAGAAGATATCAAGGGCGTTGGAATGTCAACATGATTGCTGACTACTGCTGGATGTTGAAAAGGGAATTAACAGAAAAAGTTTATAAACGGAAATGTCAAAAAAGAAGTTTTGAAAAAAAGAGAACAAGACATAATGGAAAAGAATAAAATAAATTTAAATTTTATTACATTTATTAATTGTTAAATCTATATTATGTGATTTTTATACACATTGAATGACGTGAAAACTATGATAAAATGCAAATATTTTTCATGACAATTTTTTAAATTTCTCATTTTCGTATCATTTTGTTTCTTGTTTTGCAAAAAAATCTTACGTGATAGAAAAAAACGGGGTTCAATTTTGAAATTAGCACATTAAACTACATAATATTCAGCATTCAAAATTAAAACAATTTTCCAAAAGTTAAAAAATGCAGGCCTGTGAATTATTCAACACTCACAATCCAAGAAAACAAACAGGTTTTTGAAATTTTGAGCAGGAATAACAGAGGCTTTGAACTACACAGTAACAATGACCCAACCCTTTCCATAAAAGAACATGTTCATTTAAAGCAAGATTGCCTGCACGAAGTCCTGAACAAAGCCTGAACATTGGGTTCTCTCTACATGTAGACCAAGAGATTGGAAATTTAGGGCAACATTGGAGTCCGGGTGAGAGTAGACTACCCTAAAATAGCACAAACCACTAAGTAAATCTTTTTGCATGTAACATCATACTAACTGTAACCCCAACATCTGGTACATGTAACATCATACTAACTGTAACCCCAACATCTGGTACATGTAACATCATACTAGCTGTAACCCCAAAATCTGGTACATGTAACATCATACTAACTGTAACCCCAAAATCTGGTACATGTAACATCATACTAACTGTAACCCCAAAATCTGGTACATGTAACATCATACTAATTGTAACCCCAACATCTGGTACATGTTACATCATACTAACTGTAACCCCAACATCTGGTACATGTAAGTAACATCATACTAATTGTAACCCCAACATCTGGTACATGTAACATCATACTAACTGTAACCCCAACATCTGGTACATGTTACATCATACTAACTGTAACCCCAACATCTGGTACATGTTACATCATACTAACTGTAACCCCAACATCTGGTACATGTAACATCATACTAATTGTAACCCCAACATCTGGTACATGTAACATCATACTAACTGTAACCCCAACATCTGGTACATGTAACATCATACTAACTGTAACCCCAACATCTGGTACATGTAACATCATACTAACTGTAACCCCAACATCTGGTACATGTTACATCATACTAACTGTAACCCCAACATCTGGTACATGTTACATCATACTAACTGTAACCCCAACATCTGGTACATGTAACATCATACTAATTGTAACCCCAACATCTGGTACATGTAACATCATACTAACTGTAACCCCAACATCTGGTACATGTAACATCATACTAATTGTAACCCCAACATCTGGTACATGTAACATCATACTAACTGTAACCCCAACATCTGGTACATGTAACATCATACTAACTGTAACCCCAACATCTGGTACATGTAACATCATACTAACTGTAACCCCAACATCTGGTACATGTAACATCTTTTTCTCCTCACTTGCCAACCTCGTGAACACATTTCTAAGAAGAAATGGAAAGACAAACAGGGCACCCTAACCTCCAGTTAGATTACGGGTGCATGTCATGGAGTAAAGAAGAGATGGCGGTCTAGACCGGGTCCCCCTCTCTCCGCTTGAACACTCTGTGCTGGCCTTCTAATGACGCAATGCATTGTGAGAGTACACAAGATTTCAATGGGCAGATTGGCAATGGCTCAAGGACCCTGAAAAACGAATGGGATTAAATAATTATGGGACCTTTGGACAGTGGTGTCACTAGGCAGGTGCGGGGGGTAGCGGTCCGCACCGGGTGACACCCCCCTAGTGGGGTGACACCCACTAGGGGGGTGACAACCAAGTGAAAAGTCTTGTACTTTGGAAAAAAAGAGACAACTTAGACTATAATAATTAATTAGCTAGAAACTCAAACACACCTTGATATATATATATTTTTTGTAACTTATTTTTTTGGTAGACCTACAAATGTCCAAAAAGCTTAGTGTTGAAAATGGGGACGCAAAGGGGGTCTTTCTTTTAAGGACAAAAACTAAATGCTTAGCAGCGTAAGTTTGTACTGAATAAGAAAATGATCTTAAGACCGTCACGCCCATTACAGACATACGTGCGCTATGTATAGCTCGAATATCCCTAGCATAACAGTATCAACAATGTTGACTCCATCTTTAGACTTAGCATGGCTTGCAGCTTTTACCTTTTTGAATGAATGAATAGTGCTTTCTGATTGCAAGAAAACACTTCAATATCGGAACGTCCTTGCCTGTTATATTTTAACCTTTTGTTTTACATGGGCTCCGCATACTACGAGAAAAGCGCCGTAGACGCCAGAAAAAAAAATATTATGAAGCCCAGAGCGCAGGAAAACGCCTGGCGCTTCCCCTAGATCTTTTCGCTTTTCTTACGCCATTTCCAGCAAGAACTTTTTTGAACCTAAAAAAAGCCTTTATCTACAAAACAATATTTACGAAACTAAAGGCAAAAGGGACTAGCTTGTAAAAAACACTCACTTTGTACATTTCGATTCTAAACACAATGTGAATATTCATACAAAATAAAAACTTTTTCATAATTTTATGTCTTTTATTTTTAAGTATCTTTTCTTTTTCATTACCTTTCTTAAAAGCCTTCTGAAACCAAATGAGTGAGCCATCAGCGATTCCCCGTTTTAGGTACCCAGCTTACTAAGGGGGTGCGATTAAAAATGTATATAAAAAAAACACCAAAGGTAAAAGTTTGAGAAACACTGTTCATTTGTCTCCAATGTTTCTCACACTTCAGATTCGGTCCATCCATCTCTTCTTATGATTTATTTCCTTAACCTTCGATTTCTTACAAGGAGAAATGAAGCATTCTACAACCCAAAGAACTATTCTCAAGTCTCAGAAGCACTGAACAAAAACATTTCACTAATAAATGACTGAGAGGGAGACGAACAGATTGTCAAATAGTTTTGAGAAAATAAGGTGAGCACAATATTAAACAGTTTACGTAACGTGTACAAGTCTTTAAAGTCTAAGCTGATGTTAAATCTGTTTCTTACATTTGCATATATGTAATAAGCATGGATCAAATGTCATAATCAAACACATTTAAAATAGAATAGATACTAATTTTACATTTTCGTAACAATATTGGGAAGTGTGTGGAGACTGTTTGGAAGGGGGGGTGACACCCTGAACTTACCGCACCGGGTGACACCGACCCTAGTGACGCCACTGCATTTGGACAAGGGTTTTGATAAAGAATGTATCTCTTATACATTTCCTCGTAAGAAGTCTATCCATTTGGTCAAGGGGCCTTAAGTCGGATCGGATAAAATTTTTCAAACATTTCTTTAGTCAGTTAAGATCTCAGACTTAGTACACTTTTGACTACTCATTATGTTACAAAATAAAGATATGTTTTACGTATTTTAAATACAGAAAATAACAGAAACATTTAAGCTTTTTTGTTTAAAAAAAAAGAATAAGTAGAAGTTGTGTCGAAAAATTAATTCTTGACCATCAGGACTATCTCACTAGACCTAATTGTCATTGTTACTCGCCCCTTTCCTTATTTTTTGTGTCCAACACATTCCTAGTTTCTACATCAAACTATCGTCCTCCCACTCCATTCATTCTAATACCAGCCTAATTAACACTAGCAATGGTTTATGAACATACATGAGAAAACAATGGGACTGTCTGGTAACAATAGTCCCCTCAAACGTACACTTAGAGCTAACCACCATTACAGTAAACCTGATGTAAAACAGTTCCTTACATTTAAATAATACAAGCCTCTGGTATATTAACTCTAGCTTCAAACACATGGTTCATGTTTTAAAACTAATATAAAGTGTTCGTGCAACGTTTTGGATATTTCAAGGGAGCTTTTCAGATTCTATATACAATTCCTTTTTACTAAAGTGCACTTTTTTGTTCTTCAGTGTCATCCCTAAGTTCTCACGTGGGCCCCAACTGGTCAAGAGTTATGCAATCAACCCCTTTGCACCATTGTTGCTACACCACGGGCTGTGGGCCCATATTGGTCGTGTGTCGTGGGCCCGAGTTCATTGAACCCCTTCGCGCCATGGATGCTACGCCACTGATAAGAGCTTCAAATATGCAGAATGTTTTTCCCTTTTGTTGAAAATAAAAGATAACTATGTCATTACTTTACTTCTTTATCTCCCTTGTCTGTATTTGGACTGCCAACGTTTCCAGACGTTCTTTCATAAAGGGACATTAATACGTCGTAGTCCACACCTCCTGCAGGGCAGGGCGGCAGACAGGGTTCGAATCTCGGGTAATCGAGATATGACAGCCTAAAGCGCATACCACACAACCACGAAATCATCACGGTTAACGCTCATCGCATCATTAAACTGTTTACATTGGTGACAATTGTACACCTTCTTCGTTTCTTTATGAAATGAATAGTATGTAAAGTGAGGGGTGGCCGAGTGGTAAAGCGCTTGGTTTCTTAACGATGGGTCCCGGGTTTGAGTCTCAAAGAAATGCGATTTTTTTATTTCAGGATTTTATGGGCGCCCCTGAGTCCACGCAATGCTAATGGGTATCTGACAATTTTTTTGAAAGCAAAGCGGTTGGTCGTTGTGCTGGCCACATGACACCCTAGCTAACCGTTGGCGTTAGAAACAGATGGTACCTGCTATATAGATGAAAGGGGTACTTTTTATTTATGCAAAGTGAGCGAAAATTATTATTTTTTAAACTGGTGTATTTATAGAAAATAAAGTGGGCATTACGATGGTAGCTATTTCTAATTTATACAAACTCTTTTGTCCATTGTTTTCACTAGCATCAATTTCATGACAGACTTGAAGTAAAAGACGGTTCGTTCAATGGAATATATGGTAGACAATAATCAAATTAAAATGCAGTATTGAATCTACATTGCGATATGGGAATAGTAATATTTTTTTTTACAATTTGATTTATCAGCAGAAAAAAACAACCACAAATGTATTGAAGTAAAAAGCTAATCAATCTCTTAGCGTTACATCATATCTGTTAAGTTCGTGGTAACTACCCAATTCACTTCATAGGCCTGGCCCTAATTAAATACTTTATTCAATACAAAACAAAACAACAGTTCTTCAAGTCAATAATGAGTTGATATTGATTAATTTAAAGCTTGCTACTGATGGAATGTGTTGTGTTCTAAAATAGTGTTGAGCAGAGTTGAGCTTAGTATAGAAGTTTTGTAAAACTGAAGCTTGCTAATAAAAGAGTTAATTTTAGAGTTGGAACTAGAAATAGACGCAGACAAAATGATTGGCATTTGGAGTTAAAGTACACTATTTAAAAATCGAATGATTTAGTGAGTTGCTTAGTTTTATACTGAGTGTTTCTCTGGCCCGCAGGTCTAATCAATCTTCAGTTTATCTTTTTATTTGTTTTAACTTTTTATTTCTTAATTCTTTCATATCTTTCGTTTAATTTTCTTTCCGTACTTAGAGTTTCTCTCTCTCTCTCTCTTGCTCGCTTTCTCCATCTCTCTCTCTCATGCCCCAAACGAGTCTCTCGTGTCTCTTTCTCCATCTCTCTCTCATGCCCCCCCCCGAGTCTCTCTGTGTCTCTTTTTCCATCTCTCTCTCCCTCTCTCTCTCTCATGCCCCCCACTGAGTCTCTCGGTGTCTCTTTCTACATCTCTCTCTCTCATGCCCCCACCGAGTCTCTCGGTGTCACTTTCTACATCTCTCTCTCTCATGCCCCCACCGAGTCTCTCGGTGTCTCTTTCTACATCTCTCTCTCTCATGCCCCACCGAGTCTCTCGGTGTCTCTTTCTCCATCTCTCTCTCTCAGGCCCCCACCGAGTCTGGAATAAATTTAACCTAACACAACTACACCAAGCTGCATTAAACTTTCAACAAACATTCTTATTAGAAAAAGACATTAACCAACCAGTCGATGATGACCTCTGGAATTTCATTAAAAACCATCTTAAAAGCATTGTAGAAAATCATATACCAACTAAATACACATCAAAAAAAATAAATAAATGCTGGTTTAATAATAGACTAAAGAAGCTTTGTAAACAGAAGGAAAGCCTATATAGAAAATTTAAAGAAACCAAGGCAGAAAGAGTTTACAAAAAGTATATAAAAATTAAACACCTAACCCAAAAAGTAAGCAGACAGCTGCAGAGTGAATACATAAACAATGTAATATCTAAAGATAACAACAAAAACCTATGGTCATACATTAAGTCTAAGAAAATGGAAACAACAGGCATAGCGCCATTAAAAGATGAACATAACATAATACATAATGATAATGAAACTAAAGCAAACATCCTAAACAAATACTTTGCATTAGCATTCTCAGCCCCAGTAGACTTAGTAGTACAAGAAAATGGAATTCAAAAACTATTAGCCAACACCAAACCAAATAAAGCGTCTGGACCTGATGGTATTCCAGCTAGATTACTCAAAGAACTAAGCAATGAGCTAGTCCCAGTGTTCAAAATACTCTTTCAGGCATCGCTTAACCAGGGCAGAGTACCAAAGGACTGGAAAGAAGCTTATGTCAACCCCCTATTTAAAAAAGGAGAAAAATCTGATCCAGGAAACTACAGACCAGTATCACTTACCAGCATCACATGTAAAATCCTAGAACACATAATATGTAGCAACATCATAAACCACTTAGACAAACATAATGTCCTCACTCCATACCAACATGGCTTTAGGAAATATAGATCATGTGAAACACAACTAATAGGACTAATTGATGATTTTTCAAAAGGTTTAGATAATAGTGATCAAATAGATGCTATCTTACTAGATTTTTCCAAGGCTTTTGACAAAGTTCACCACCATAGTTTGCTTAAAAAATTAAAATATTTCGGCATTAATGGTTCACTGCATCAGTGGATTAGAGATTTTCTGATAGGGAGAGAACAAACTGTAATAATAAATGGCTCTAAATCAACACCAATAACAGTAAACTCAGGTGTACCTCAAGGAACAGTCTTAGGTCCACTACTATTTTTAATTTACATAAATGATTTACCAAATTGCATTAGTTCAGGAACAATAGTCAGATTATTTGCAGACGATTGCATAATATATAGAACAATAAAAACAATACAAGACACAGATATTTTACAAAGAGAATTAGATGAATTACAGAAATGGGAATCAAATTGGAGCATGTCTTTCCACCCATAAAAATGTCAGTTGTTAAGAGTAACAAAAAAACTAAAACAAATTAATTCCACTTATCTTATTCATGGCAAACCAGTAACACAGACTAAAAACGCAAAATACCTAGGTGTTATAATAAATGAAAAACTGTCATGGAATCCACATATTGATGAAACTATAAAAAAAAATCAAACAAAGCATTAGGGTTTATTAAAAGAAATTTTTATAAATCAAATAAGAACATAAAACTAAAATGTTATTTAACCTTGGTCAGGCCAATAATAGAATATGCATCCACCGTTTGGGACCCCTCAACTCAAGAAAACATTAAGAAACTGGAACACAAAATAGAGCAGTGAGATTCATAACAAACGAATATTCACATTTGACTAGAGTAACACCATTAGTAAAATCACTAAACTTAGGAAGCCTTCAGGACAGAAGACTTAAAAGTAAAGTAGCAATTATACATAAAACACTGAACCATAATCTTCAAATACAAAAACAAAATCTAATAAAATACTCTGAAAGACAAAAAAATAAAGGCACATTCCTCGTCCCATATGCTAGGACAAATTTGTACAAATACTCCTTCTTCCCTAGTGCTATTAGAGCATGGAATGGGTTGCCTGAGCTAGCCAGAAAAACCAGTGACTTGGCAGAATTTAAGTCATTGGTTAATATGCATGACTAAATGCATGACGCGTAGGACGTAATCATCTTTTTTGAAGTAACGTCTGTATTATATAAGATAAGATAAGATAAGAGTCTCTCGGTGTCTCTTTCTCCATCTCTCTCTCTCAGGCCCCCACAGAGTCTCTCGGTGTCTCTTTCTCTCTTTTTTTTTCTCTCTCTTTCATTCTCTTATTTAAAAATATATATTATTAGCTTCCAAATTCGTGCAGTATTTCTTCTCTATCTGCTGCTCACAATCTCCAGATCTGCAAGACGTCGCGCACTTTAATCCCAATGTCTATTTACGTCTTGGCCCAGCCATCCCTCGTTAACGTCTCGTTATGGATTAATATCATCATCCCAGTGACTTGTTACCGACATCTTCACAGTCGTTATCCTCCTCTAATTCATGCTCATTGGAAAGCCAAACAGAATATGTTAAAACTCCTCTCACTGGATTTAATTTGTAAAAAAAATTCGTGAAATTGACAACAGGTAGATACAAACTATGTATTATTAACATGTCTGATTTCAGGTAAAAAAATGTCAGGTGCACAGACTAGTTTCATTCTCTCCCCCCAGTGGTAATGTTTGCTAGAGAACATTTGCTTCATCAAACTGTGACTTTTAAAACCTGATATTGTGTATGTCTGACGTCCATTTTACCATTTTAACTTTTATTTTGCTTTCGGTCATAGGACTTTGAGTTTGAAACCTCCTCATGCACATCCTAGCTTATATCTCCAGCAGGACGGTAGCGGGAGGCAAGTAGAGGCGATAGAGGCGAGTTGGGCCGATAGAGTAAGTAGGGTGTGAACACGCCCAGGTACGCTGTTCTGCCTCATCGTGGCACCTGGGTGGAAACGGCTACTTGAGGGGGCAGCTAGGCTAAACGAATGGCGAAACATAACTCCCGTGGGGGTGCCCACGGGTAGATGAGAGTCCACCCATTGCACGGGCGGGGTTGCAAAAAAGTCCCCACAAACCTGTCACACATCCATGCGCCGTTCTTAAAGGACCGTTACATAAATGGCGAGTCCCCCACGGTTAGCTTGGTATAACGAAGGAAAATGACGGAGGCTCCCGATGTCCTCGGCCTTCGGCCATGAACGGCGAATCATGTGTCGGGGGCCAAAGGCATTGGAAACAGCAATGTTTTACATAGGCATTGACTTGGGTCGCTCTCAAACAGAACTGTGCGTTCACACAGGTTGTTTTTTTTTACTGTTCGGCTGGACGACCAAACAGGTTTTTTTTTAAACTTAGGGCTCGAAGAGACTTCGGCTCAGCCCTTGGACATCACAAGAAGGGTCTGAACACGCGGCCATTTAAACCTTGTTTCCATTTTCAAGCAAATAAATCTCACCACGCTAGTGAATTGTATTTCTTCCACAATGTGGGGAGGTTGTGATAAGAATGCATGGTGAAGCAAACTGCCATCTTAATCCTGTTTTAAAAATGGTTCATATGTATGAACCTACAATTTTCATACTTTTTTTTCTCTTTAATTTTCGATCAGCTAAAACTAACTACTAAACAGATATTGCGCATGACAAAAAAGATTTTTAGTTTATTAGGTATCAACATCTCAGACAGACGTAGACGGACAGACAATTATCTCGCACGATTTTCATGAGGTCACTTACAAATAAAAAATGTTGTTATTTTTATTTCTTTCCCATTTTATGACATGAAATGAAAAGGAGACACTCTCTAGCTTGCTTCTCAGCCCATGGTGTGGACACTGGTCAAGCAATAAGCATTGCAATCATAACACTTGCCGAGTCAACTGACCTACTACACCTTTAATGGTTAGGGCATGTTTGGCCGGAAATCACATAAGTATTTTAGTGCTCCGGTGTTAGTTAAAAATATTATAAACAACAACAACAACAACAACTCACTTATATGTAGAGACATTGCATTAATTATTTTGAATCAGTAATGACTTAAATTGTTAATCCATCTAGTTTTTTAGATTAACAATAATAACATTTGTTCGATTACATGCTGCCCAAGTCTGAATTCGAAGTCTGTCTCAACTCTGCATTGGGAAAGGTCTATCCACTGTTATTCAAACGGTTTTATTGTTATCTATTGTTAGTTTAAAAATTTTAGCAAACGACCTGATTCTCTTCACAAGGCTTATCTCCCCTTAGCTAGTTTTGTCTCTATATAAAACAAAATAAATTAATTACGACTAATTGATTAAATACTTGGCTAATTCTTTATTGATTCATGTGTTGATTCCAGCCACACATACAGAGTGAATGGATATAAGCAAGATTCCAGCCACACATACAGAGTGAATGGATATAAGCAAGATTCCAGCCACACATACAGAGTGAATGGATATAAGCAAGATTCCAGCCACACATACAGAGTGAATGGATATAAGCAAGATTCCAGCCACACATACAGAGTGAATGGATATAAGCAAGATTCCACCCACACATACAGAGTGAATGG
The DNA here is from genome assembly GCA_036873155.1 of Biomphalaria sudanica. Lineage (NCBI taxonomy): Eukaryota > Metazoa > Mollusca > Gastropoda > Planorbidae > Biomphalaria > Biomphalaria sudanica. The sequence goes on from JAZGLO010000989.1 coordinate 44,204, forward strand.
ATATAAGCAAGATTCCACCCACACATACAGAGTGAATGGATATAAGCAAGATTCCACCCACACATACAGAGTGAATGGATATAAGCAAGATTCCACCCACACATACAGAGTGAATGGATATAAGCAAGATTCCACCCACACATACAGAGTGAATGGATATAAGCAAGATTCCACCCACACATACAGAGTGAATGGATATAAGCAAGATTCCACCCACACATACAGAGTGAATGGATATAAGCAAGATTCCAGCCACACATACAGAGTGAATGGATATAAGCAAGATTCCACCCACACATACAGAGTGAATGGATATAAGCAAGATTCCACCCACACATACAGAGTGAATGGATATAAGCAAGATTCCACCCACACATACAGAGTGAATGGATATAAGCAAGATTCCACCCACACATACAGAGTGAATGGATATAAGCAAGATTCCAGCCACACATACAGAGTGAATGGATATAAGCAAGATTCCAGCCACACATACAGAGTGAATGGATATAAGCAAGATTCCACCCACACATACAGAGTGAATGGATATAAGCAAGATTCCACCCACACATACAGAGTGAATGGATATAAGCAAGATTCCACCCACACATACAGAGTGAATGGATATAAGCAAGATTCCACCCACACATACAGAGTGAATGGATATAAGCAAGATTCCATCCACACATACAGAGTGAATGGATATAAGCTATATTCCACTCACACATACAGAGTGAATGGATATAAGCTTTGTAAAAACGGGAGATGTACCGAGTGCAAGATTCCACTCACACATACAGAGTGAATGGATATAAGCTTTGTAAAAACGGGAGATGTACCGAGTGCAAGATTCCACCCACACATACAGAGTGAATGGATATAAGCAAGATTCCACCCACACATACAGAGTGAATGGATATAAGCAAGATTCCACCCACACATACAGAGTGAATGGATATAAGCAAGATTCCACCCACACATACAGAGTGAATGGATATAAGCAAGATTCCATCCACACATACAGAGTGAATGGATATAAGCTATATTCCACTCACACATACAGAGTGAATGGATATAAGCTTTGTAAAAACGGGAGATGTACCGAGTGCAAGATTCCACTCACACATACAGAGTGAATGGATATAAGCTTTGTAAAAACGGGAGATGTACCGAGTGCAAGATTCCACCCACACATACAGAGTGAATGGATATAAGCTTTGTAAAAACGGGAGATGTACCGTGTGCAAGATTACACCCACACATACAGAGTGAATGGAAATAAGCTTTGTAAAAACGGGAGATGTACCGAGTGCAAGATTCCACCCACACATACAAAGTGAATGTATATAAGCTTTGTAAAAACGGGAGATGTACCGAGTGCAAGATTACACCCACACATACAGAGTGAATGGAAATAAGCTTTGTAAAAACGGGAGATGTACCGAGTGCAAGATTCCACCCACACATACAAAGTGAATGTATATAAGCTTTGTAAAAACGGGAGATGTACCGTGTGCAAGATTACACCCACACATACAGAGTGAATGTATATAAGCTATATTCCACCCACACATACAGAGTGAATGTATATAAGCTATATTCCACCCACACATACAGAGTGAATGTATATAAGCTATATTCTACCCACACATAAAGAGTGAATGGATATAAGCAAGATTCCACCCACACATACAGAGTGACTTGATAAAAGCTTTGTAACAACGGGACAAGTAAGGTGTAGATGGTTCCATTTTTTCAAACCTCCTTATGTTTCTGCAACTAGATATATTTTTGTGTTTGGGTGTCTATGAATGAATTATTGTTTTCTTTACATTGATGGAATTACCAAAACGCAGACGCTAAGGTAAAGTCTATAAAAACAGAAACTTCAAATCTCACACCAACGTGCATGTCTGTTGCAGTATCGAGATGAGCGTGAGTACTGAAACATGCCCAGACAGGAATATTTTCTCTCCCAAAATAACATGGACACAAAGGCCAGACAATGGCGTCTTTCTTAACGGTTAGATGTGCAATGTATTTGTCTGGCTTGATACCTGTTTGAAAATGTCTTCCTAACCCCCCCCCTCCAACCAGTGAACTTTGAACTCAATTTTCACTCGTTTCAAGCCGAAATTTATTCGTTTCGGCTTGACGTCTGCACCTTTCGGTCTGTTTGACATCACATTAAAGGTACTTATCTAGCAGGTTGGCCTTATTAATTTCTTAATATCTTACGATACGAAACGTCAATAAAACTGAGATTGATTGTTGTCCTTAAAAACAGAAAAATTTGTAGATCTAAATACTGAATTTAATAAGCTACAGAGGGGTGGCCAACCTTTTTCTTCCATGCATCAACTTTTTTCTCTTCCAATTCATATGAGGCACTTCAAATTTTACAAGTTTTAGTCCATTAAAGTATAGCAATTATTTAGTACATATTTCGACTTAGCAGTGAGCTAAGGAGGAAGTGATTTACAAAAAAACCCAAAAAAAACAAGATACTAAGTCTTTTCAAAAGATATTTTAGTTTGCATTTATAATCTTCATTAATTAAAATTCATTATTTCTTTATGGCCTATTGACTTATAATAATTTATGAACACTGTTAGCAGTTTTAAATATAAACATTTTCCCATATAGGCAAAAATATATAATAAGCTTTAGTAAGTTCCCTACCAATTTAAAGATAAACAAAAATAATAGCATATTTCTTATTTAAACAATCAAATAAGAGAGAGAGGGAGAGAGAGAGATACACAGGCAAAAATACACACATAGACACACATACACACTATATTAACACACACACACACACATATATTTATAATATATATATTTATATATATACATATATATATATATATATATATATATATATAAAGAGAGATAGAGAGATAAAGCATTTTTTTTTGTATTTGAAGTGTTGTCCATTATTATCAACAGGTCAACGGTTACTTCTCTCTCACTATTTCAGGGCAAAGGGTAAACCAACCCTCCAACCTCAATAGAAAACAAAATCAATCAGGACATTGCCTAAAAAGCTCATCATAAAAAAGAAAGGTGTGGTGGGAGGGGGGGGACAGTCTATTGTTTATCAATTAATGATGTATCCATATTTAATCACTCAATGTTTGTTCCTTCTGTCAGTGTTCCATGTATTTGTTGAGACATGTGGAAGACTGAGAATCATCTGGATTTCTCTTGTTAATCTGCAGGGGATTTCTTTGACGATAGTTGGAGGGGAGTGGGCGGGGGGGGGGGATTTGCGCTTAAAGACAGTTAGTTATGTAACTAAAGATTAAGACAAGAATGCTGGGACAACGCCGGTGACCTTTTGTGTGTACCTGAAGCTGCTGTGGAATGACAAGCCAGGTGATTAATACCTGCTTAGCTAGGATGACGAATGACTGGAGATATTTAAACAATGATTACAAGGGGAGATAGACCTCAGTGTCATTAATAACATAAAGAGAAATGTAACGAAAAGCATAACAATTTCTTTTTTAGTTTTGAAATACCTGCTACTATACCAACCGAAAGTACATCTTTATACTGCAGAGAGACTAGTGTATGTCATGTAGGCCCCAATATGTATGTATCACTTGTACCTGTACATCAGTATGACATGAACACCTACGTCAGTATGACATGCACATCTACGTCAGTGTGACATGTACACCTACGTCAGTATGACATGCACATCTACGTCAGTATGACATATACATCTACGTCAGTATGACATGCACATCTATATCAGGATGACATGTACACCTACGTCAGTATGACATGCACATCTACGTCAGTATGACATGCACATCTACGTCAGTATAACATCCACATCTACGTCAGTATGACATGTATATCTACGTCAGTATGACATGTACACCTACGTCAGTATAACATGCGCATCTACGTCAGTGTGACATGTACACCTACGTCAGTATGACATGCAAATCTACGTCAGTATGACATGTACATCTACGTCAGTATAACATGCACATCTATATCAGTATAAAATGTACATCTACGTCAGTATGACATGCACATCTATATCAGTATGACATGTACACTCACGTCAGTATGACATGCACATCTACGTCAGTAGGACATGTGCACCTACGTCAGTATGACATGCAAATCTACGCAGTATGACATGTACACCTTCGCCAGTATGACATGTACACCTACGTTAGTATGACATGAACATCTACGTCAGTATGTCATGTACACCTTCGCCAGTATAACATGTACACCTACGTTAGTATGACATGTACATCTACGTCAGTGTGACATGTACACCTACGTTAGTATGACATGTACATCTACGTCAGTATGACATGTACATCTACGTCAGTATTACATGTACATCTACGTCAGTATGACATGCACATCTACGTCAGTATGACATGCACATCTACGTCAGTATGACATGTACACCTACGTCAGTGTGACATGCACATCTACGTCAGTATGACATGCACATCTATATCAATATGACATGTACACCTACGTCAGTATGACATGTACATATACGTCAGTATGACATGTACACCTACGTCAGTACGACATGCACATCTACGTCAGTATGACATGCACCTCTACGTCAGTATGACATGTACACCTACGTCAGTATGACATGGACATCTACGTCAGTATGACATGCACATCTACGTCAGTATGACATGCACATCTACGTCAGTATGACATGTACACCTAAGTCAGGACGACATGTAAATCTACGTCAGTATGGCATGCACATCTACGTCAGTATGACATGTACATCTACGTTAGTATGACATGTACACTACGTCAGTATGACATGTACATCTACGTCAGTATGACTTGCACATCTACGTCAGTATGACATGCACATCTTCGTCAGTATGACATGCACATCTACGTCAGTATGACATGCACATCTACGTCAGTATGACATGCACATCTATGTCAGTATGACATGTACATCTACGTCATTATGATATGCACATCTACGTCAGTATGACATGCACATCTACGTCAGTATGGAATGTACACCTACGTCAGTATGACGTGTACACCTAGGCCAGTATGACATGTACACATACGTCAGTATTAAATGTACACGTACGTCAGTATTAAATGTACACCTACGTCAGTATGACATGCAAACCTACGTCAGTATGACATGCACATCTACGTCAGTATGACATGTACACCTACGTCAATATGACATGTTCACCTACGTCAGTATGTCATCCACATCTACGTCAGTATGACATGTACACCTACGTCAATATGACATGTTCACCTACGTCAGTACGACATGCACCTCTACGTCAGTATGACATGTACATCTACGTCAGTATGACATGTACATCTTCGTCAGTATGACATGTACAGATACGTCAGTATGACATGCACATCTACGTCAGTATGAAAGGCACATCTACGTCAGTATGACATGCACACCTAGATCAGTATGACATGTACACCTACGTCCGTATGACATGCACATCTACGTATTTATGACATGCACATCTACGTTAGTATGACATGCACATCTATATTAGTATGACATGTACACCTACGTCAGTATGACATGCACATCTACGTCAGTATGACTTGTACACCTTCGTAAGTATTACATGTACACCTACGTCAGTATGACATGTACATTTACGTCAGTATGACATGTACACCTACGTCCGTATGACATGCACATCTACGGCAGTATGACATGCACATCTATATCAATATGACATGCACATCTATATCAGTATGACATGCACATCTATATCAGTATGACATGAACATCTACGTCAGTATGACATGCACATATATATCAGTATGACATGTACACCTACGTCAGTATGACATGCACATCTACGTCAGTATGACATGCACATCTACGTCAGTATGACATCCACATCTACGTAAGTATTACATGTACACCTACGTCAATATGACATGTACACCTACGTTAGTATAACATGGAAATCTACTTCTGTATGACATGTACATCTACGTCAGTATGACATGCACATCTAGATCAGTATGAAATGTACATCTACGTCAGTATGACATGCACATCTATATCAGTATGACATGTACACCTACGTCAGTATGACATGCACATCTACGTCAGTATGACATGCACATCTACGTCAGTGTGACATGTGCACCTACGTCAGTATGACATGCAAATCTACGTCAGTATGACATGTACACCTTCGCTAGTATTACATGTACACCCACGTTAGTATGACATGTACATCTACGTCAGTGTGCCATGTACACCTACGTTAGCATGACATGATTATCAATATCAGTATGACATGTACATCTACGTCAGTATGACATGCACATTTATATTAGTATGACATGTACATCTACGTCAGTATGACATGCACATCTACATCAGCATGACATTCACATCTACGTCTTTATGACATGCACACCTACGTCAGTATGACATGTACACATACGTCCGTATGACATGCACATCTACGTCAGTATGACATGCACATCTACGTTAGTATGACATGAACATCTGTATCAGTATGACATGAACATCTATATCAGTATGACATGTACATCTACGTCAGTATGACATGCACATCTATATTAGTATGACATGTACACCTACGTCAGTATGACATGCACATCTACTTTAGTATGACATGCACATCTACGTCAGTATGACATGTACACCTTCGTCAGTATGACATGTACACCTACGTCAGTAAGACATGTACATCTACGTCAGTATGACATGCACATCTACGTCAGTATGACATGTACATCTACGTCAGTATGACATGTACATCTCCGTCAGTATGACATGCACACCTACGTCAGTATGACATGCACATGTACGTTAGTATGACATGCACACCTACGTCAGTATGACATGCACCTCTACGTCAGTATGACATGTACACCTACGTCAGTATGACATGTTCACCTACGTCAGTACGACATGCACCTCTACGTCAGTATGACATGTACATCTACGTCAGTATGAGATGTACATCTTCGTCAGTATGACATGTACACCTACGTCAGTATGACATGTACATCTACGTCAGTATGACATGCACATCTACGTCAGTATGACATGTACATCTACGTCTGTATGACATGCACACCTACGTCAGTATGACATGCACCTCTAATTTAGTATGACATGTACACCTACGTCAGTATGACATGTTCACCTACGTTAGTATGACATGCACCTCTACGTCAGTATGACATGTACGTCTACGTCAGTATGACATGTACATCTTCGTCAGTATGACATGTACACCTACGTCCGTATGACATGCACATCTTCGGCAGTATGACATGCACATCTACGTCAGTATGACATGCACATCTATATTAGTATGACATGCACACCTACGTCAGTATGACATGCACATGTACGTCAGTATGACATGCACACCTACGTGAATATGACATCGATTTAATGTTTATCGACCGATCGATCCAATGATTTTTTTTCGATGTATTTCAGTAAAAGTGTACCAGAACTACAGAAACTCATTTTTTTTTTCTTTTGACGTTTCAATTTCGATACTTTCACTCCAATCAATGCCACTCATCAAATCCACTTAAAATCTTTGAGTCCAACGCGAGAGTTAATTCTATTGTTTGGATTAGAGTGTCAGTACGAGACCAAAATGTCTGAGGAAGGAAGGTGCTATGAAGATAAAAACAAAAGAAAAACTAGAACAGAAGAACGCAATGTAACATCAATTAGTGCTAACACTGGTCTATGGGATTAGCTGGTGATTACTGTGAGATGATTGAGCTATGACCAAGTTACCAAACATCCTTTCGAACTGCCGAGCCTATTGTATTATTTATACTGTCTTCTAAATGCAATTAAGGGACCAGAGTAGTGACTTAGCAAGAGAGGTAGTTTGAGTACTAGTTTAGTCTCTTTTTAGTTATACTGGGACTTATTAAGTGTAAAATCGGATCGGGCAAACATTTTGGCCGCGGATCGAATTGTTGAGTTAGATTTGAAAGAGCTCAATGAAGTATTGGAAAGTAAACTGTGCACTGCCCTGTCTCTGTTTCGGTGAACTGTGCACTTAAATTAAAGCAGTTATTTTGAGAAATACAGTATTATACTTCCATTTGAAATGACTTTCCTTTATGTGCTTCATTATAGACAACACTCGGATAGCTCAGGCGTTAGAGCATCCGACTTTAAATCTGAGAGTCAAGGGTTTGAGTGTGTGTTTTGAAGGATAGCGTTCGGGCCTTGCTAATCAGACGAGACAGACGCTAAAACTCAAGAGTGTTGCTAGAGATTGAGGCGAGTTGAAACAAGAAAGAGGGGAAGAGGAAGAAAAGCGACACACACACACACACACACACACACACACAGGGTCAGAAGTGAGTGTATTTGGGAGGGCGATTTAAAGCAGGCCATTCCAATGACACGTAACATATACTAGAACACACTGATCACTCAAATGTGGGCAGTTTTATTGAAAAAGCAAAAACAAAAAAAACAAAAAAAAAACGGTGTGGAATACGGCCAAAGTATTATGTGAGCGTGTGCAGGGTGTAATTAAAAAAAAGGCCCAGGCCAAAGAATAACGTAGAGCCATTTATTTTTTGCATATACTGTTGGGTTAGCGTCAAAACTAAAGCGGCTTTTTCGCTTACGGGGCTTCTAGAAAAAAAAAGGCTATTTGTTCGCCATCTCTAGACTTATCAGTCTTTCTACAGTTTTATGAAAACATGTTTTCGTCTTTATTTCTCTTCATGAAATTAAAATTTGTGAACCTTTGGCGTAAGTTTTAAAATGCACTTTTAAAAATGTTTTCTTTGAGATTGGACCACTTTACAGACATAGCTTTGCATAGGTAGACAGTAGTCAATCTGCGATCGGACTGCTCCTAAATACAGTAATGGAAGTTTGTCAACTCGGGCTTCTCACTTCGCGGATGCCAGCTTCCCCAGAATGCAAAATTTCTCTGAGGCCTAAAGCAATAATAATCCTTCGCGTTGATTCCAAAAGAAGACAGCCCAAAATGATGCAGGAAAGATTGACTCACAAGATACCAGGGACACGAACATCCCAAGATAGTAGAATTGTCTAAAAGTTAAAAATAACCTGTCCATTCGTGTCGCTGAAAACTTCAACGTTTTGTATCCTTACAAGAATATTGTCGATTTTGATTCATTCAAGGTGCGGATAGTTCGTTCGGTTCGTACCGATCAGTTTTAAATTTTGGATTCGGTTCGGTCGTAAGTGAGGTTCGAGTTTGGTTCGAGTTTGTTTCGTTTCTTACTTTTACTAGGAACACATGGAGAGATCTATAGAAATACTTTTTATTTTCAGAATATTAGAAAGTTTTCAAACAAATTTCTCTCCGTGGAAAAAACGAATATTGGAAAAAATACTAATTGAAGATGTGTCCCAGGTCTGAATACAACCCTTTAAAGACACGATGCGAATTGTCTGTTTAATACCTTTCTCTGATTTAATCAATATATTTTGACCAAGACGTTTCATAACCAAAACAAGACTTCCTTCTTGAAATTAAATTTGACTTGTTTCCCCCTTGGGGACTCTCCTAGACCTTTATTCAGTTACAGAGAGCATTGTAGAGTTGAAGTGCTAACGGTTTTATCAAGAGTGGGTGAGGGTAGGGGTTGACATTTGATGTCAAATTTTATATTGGATTTTTTAAAAAACTATTTGAATCGCTCTATTTTACCTTCTTCAGTTCTCCAACCTTTCTTTCCCCACCTCACAACATAAACAGTTACCGCATAGTCAAAGTTAAGTGCATTCACCTCTTAAGATAGATAATGGGCTCTGTCTAATCTCGCCTTAGGGAACAATATCATGATGAGAAGGGAGGCATTAGGAGAGCAGTCAATCGTTTGTGTGTGTGTGTGACTTGATGCACTTGTTGGATAGAATATACCCCCATAAAACTGTACACTAAGCAGTCTATTGATGGTTCAACGACAAATAACAAACAAAGCAACAACAATAAACTGTTTGATCTTTGGCGTATATTGTCTCGCCCCTGATATTACAATAATAATATAATCTCATATAATAAGCTTTATTATCTTCCTATCCTAGAGATGCTACCTATTAAAACAACATGTATTATAAACACTCCAATAACTGTGCACACCGCCCCCCTTCCCGTTTTATTTAACCATCAAGTTATCTCTAATAATAATCTTAATAATCCTCATTCCCCCTGATGCTTTGCTTATTCAATTTCTTGTTTTCACACACACACACACACATATGCCAGCTCTAAGAAAAGACAAATAATAAAGGACAAGATAACCGACTAGGCTTGCTGTTTACGTCAGTGTTTCTCAAACTTTTACTTGTGATGTCCCCTAGGCTAAAACATAATACACCCTCCTCCTTAGCCAAAGAGTGCATATAGCGGGTTTGGGCGAAACCCCGTTAAAAAGCGGTTTCCATTATTTGGAACTTGAGAAATTCATTCTCCTGGCGTCTAAAAAATAACAAAGGTAAAGTTCCTCTTTCAGAGCTTGCGATTATATGCAGATGATGAAAAATAATCTGTTTCTGTGGGCTACAGTTAACGAGGGTGTCAGAGGTTCAGCACAACGACCAATCTCTGATACTTTACTACATAATGCAACTCATGACTGCTCTTGTAAACCTGAACAACAACAGCAAGGAAATAGTTCTTCATTAGATTCCAGCACACATTGAATTAGAAGGCAATAAAAAATCAGACATACTGGCAAAAGATGGAAGATTAAATAACAAAAATTACAATCTACCCTCTGATAAGGTGTAGAAGAAATGAAAATTGAACCAATTCACATACCGAGTACAAGAAAAACGATGCCTAACCTAACCCGACATGACCAACGCATAATTTTTCGACTCAGAGCCGGACACAACAGAATGAGACAACATATGTTCCAGAAGCTAAAAGTCGGGACAAGCGAAACTTGCTCTTGTGGAGCATCACCAGCGAATGCTGACCAAGTCCTTCAAAGCTGCATACTCTGTTAAGAGTCCCGAACAAGACTGCTATAGAAGAAAAACTATACGGAGAATTGCCTAGAAACCACTACACGGTTCATCTCAGAGATAGGATTACTGATCTGAATCCTCCGATATGAAAAATGAGAACGAAGAAGAAGGAGAAAGACTTTTTGTTCACGCAAAAGACGTCTATAGAACGATTGAATCAATCTTTTTTCAGATGCCTCTCAAGTAGTAGATGATTGTACTCTGTATATAAAACGACGCCAATTCATTTAAGTATTTTTTAAAAATTAATAATATGGTTTAAACATGTTGAGTTATCAAATATGAATTAATACCTACAACATAAATACAACAGAAAAGAGTGTGTGTCTTTTAAAAAGAAGAGACTTCGCACCCCACTAGTCAGCACGTCGTTGCCAACTTGGGGAAAGGGGGAAACGACCCACACTTTGAGAAACACTGGTTCAAATTTTAATTAAAACAAAACGGGGTATATAAGTTTATTATGGTTAAAACAACAAACAAACAACGCTTTTAATTTGTTCAAACGATGTCTGAGCATTTAGGTTCTACCCAAGCTCTTTGAAGTTCATTAACTTGACAGCTGCATCTCTCGTATGTTCTTCAAATGACCAGGCCAATTTTATTTGTGTTCATCTTTTAAAAATAGCCAGTTGATGAATCTCCCAAGTAGGTCACATAAGCATTCTGAAAGTAAGCTGCTCAGTTCTTTCTTAATAGAAGTTAGTATCTTTAACAATTTTCCCCTAGAATCTGGCAAAACAGTTGATGACAGAGGTGGTTAAGATCTGAACCTTCTTAATACATATTTAAAGTGGATTGAGGACCCTACTGTTTCCATTGATAAACATCTCCCATTTATTTATTCTCCAAAATAATTCTTTCAATCCATGTTTTCTATTTAATTATCTTAGATTTCAAACATAAGAAATGTCTCCATCCTGGATGAAGCGTCTCCCAATATTATTAAGATGTTAGAACATAGAACTATGTCAGAATAGATGCGTAGAGCAAATGTTCCAATATCATTTCGTGACTTTAATATAATAAATGAAATAGTATAACTGTCACAATTACACACCTTTTATGTTTCCATCGTTAATATGAAACAGCAAAACCTTTTTTTTCTGTTAACTCAGTCAGTTAATTGATTTCTCAAAAACCTATTCTCTGATAATGAATATTGTATACCTGTGTAGATTATATTACTAATACACCGAAGAGCTCCTTATGAGAAGTTTACTGTAACTAGGACATAGTTTTCAATATCTTTTTACGATTAAGAATATTTTCAGCGACAAATGTTTTCATCATCACCTAGCGCCTGACTTCTGCTCCCAACAATGCGTTTCATATCTGTAAAAAAAAAAAAAGAAACTGAGGGAAAAGGAGTGAACTCACCTAGAGTAATTTGATTACTGGAGTAATACTCTGTTATCTTATCCTGAACGTCACTCTTTTTTTTTCTTCCACCCACCCCCTTGTACTCGCTGCTCATTCCGCCATGGTAAGCATTCTGTTGAATGGACCTGACCTCACGCTATAAGGCACTCATTGTCAGTGCACCTTGTTGCAGACGATGAATGGGTTGGAAGGTGAACTGGGCAACAGTTCAATATATATTATTCTAGCAGGAATGTGTAGTCAGACAGAAAGCTGCTGGAATTGTTCAGTCATTTGAGAAAGTTCACCACGCAGACCTTGAGGCGAGCAGTGACGTCATTTGGGCGGGGCTATTTTCTTACGTCATTGGGCCTAATGTATTTCCTTTTTGCTGTGGATTTTGATTGTGTGTGTGTGTGAGTGAGTGCTTATATTCGTGTGTATCTATTAAATGGGCCAATACTTACAGCTCACAGATATTTAGATAGATCTATATCGATGTATTGGAAACATGGCCTGGAGCTCCGCCCCTGTTTCTGAAACTCGTGTACTGCGTCACTTATTGGAAACAAGCTACCTGAGTTAGAAGTCATTAGGTCACGTCGGCTGTGATATTTATCTAGTACATAGAATCTTTCTTCCTCCTTTCTCTGTATCTTCTTCGTCTTTCTCTCGTCTGTCTATCTGTCTGTCTATTTGTCTGTCTCTGTCTCTCTCTCTTTATATGACAGACACACAGAGAGAAAAAGATTGTGGAAAATACTGTACATATTATTGAATTTGATATTTGATAACTCTACTAGACAATTCTGTTTTCAATTCCACTTGTAATGTTTGACTTAGACTGACAGTCTGTTGTATGAATGCACTCTTTGCGTTAAC